>CM038794.1:14926610-14975100 GCA_021764765.1 Vicia sativa
ACGGAAAAATGTGTAGAACCCGGTTCCTACCCATACGAGAACGGTTCTGAGTGCATTTTCTAGTTTTTCACAAATTTTAATGTGGAACCGGTTCCTCCCCTTTGAGGCCGGTTCCCCACGTGTTATAAAGCCATTTCTGCACTTTTGACATTCCTTCATTCAATCAAACACAAACTTACCCTGAATCCCAACATGGAAAACACCAAAACATATCAATTTGCATCATTATCACATCAAACAACATACTTTCATCATTTCTTTTCATCTCACGACACCTAATTGTTTTCAATCCATAAAGCGACACAATCTAACATCATCGACACAATTAGGTATACATCCATGGAACCTAGAAATTCCCAAACTAAGGTTTCCTAACATGCTATGATCTATAGTATCAAAATCAAAACCTATAATACGGAATAATCAATCGAAATCACCCCACCCTTGTGGGTTCTTCGACTTGAGACACTTCTAGGTTTTCTTCCTTCTTTTCTCCTCTTCTCACTTCACGTATCTTGTTTTCTCCAAAAATGACTCTATTTTCCTTCTTCCTTATTTTATTCCTTTTATTCCTTATAACATAAATAAAATAAATATTACTTCTCACCTCAATTAATTCCATCATTAATCTTAATAATCCAATGTATTAATAAATTATGTTCTCAATTAATTTAATAATTAAAAATCATATTTTATTTAATTGTTGAATTATTTTGGGGTGTCACACCCTTAGGGTAATTCTCTCATTGCCTTCTGAATACAAATGGTCATGTCCCTCGAATGTAGAGGTATTCTATACCGTTGCCTTCAAAACAAATCATCATAGTTCCTTCGATACAAAGATCATAAGACCCGATGTATAGAATACATGATCTTGACCTCGATTGTCTTCTCACGAAAATGATGATATCCCTTGAATGTGCTAGGATACTTCCTACAAGTTGCCTTCTATGACCATCCGATGTCCCTAGAATGTCCGCTTACATCCATCAAATAGGGTTACCTACCAACTAATGGTATGGATAGCACTATTCTAAAGGCAATAAAATAACACAACGACCAATTCGAGTAGGTAATAAGACTTTTAGTTGCTTGCTCTATCAAAATACTTTCACACCACACACTTTTGTCAAAGTTCAAACTCTTTTCAAAAGCGAAACATTTCCAAACACTTTGTATACATTCCTACATGAATCATTACAAAGTCAAAGCGAAATGCCTTTTCAAAACATTTTTGTCAAACACGAGAAAGCAAATTTTAAAGTGATCTAAGAGCAACTAAGAGCAGTAGATAACTCACGGATGGAAAGGGGTGCTAATACCTTCCCTTTTCATAACCTTCTCCCTTACTCGAGAATCTAACGAAGGTCTTTTACGTACTTTTACCTTCCCTTAATTGGATAAAAATAAAAGTCGGTGGCGACTCTTGCTATTCGCCATTTGCGATACAAAATCCACAAAGTCGATTCCAGTATTACCCCCACAGATTGAGCCGCGGTGGTCTTGCCGGCTTCGACCATACACAGCATTAGCTTCTTTCTTACCACCAAGGATCTCTTTGCAGCATTTGAAGATGACTCCACGAATCTTTCCGCTCTTGATACCGACTTGATATGTTCTCTGTCAATATCAACTCGGTGAATCCGGTTTGAAGATACGGATCACGGTCATTCTCTAGGCGATAATACCTCCAATTGAGTTCGGGACAAACTCTCTTGAAAATAATGCATCCACAACTTTCTGTCATCAGTGTGGGGGTTAATCTTCTGAACATAGGACTTCAAATGCAGCTTAGGGCAAGAAATGCCATCATACTTGGCAAAAGTAGGAACTTTGAATTTGGGAGGAATCACCACACCAGGAACAAGACTCAGATCATCAAAATTCCTTCTTGATTTTCCACAGCATTCAGACGGTCTTCAAGTTGCTTGTACTTGTCACCTTCATCAGAGTACTGGCTATAGTCAGAGCGATCCTCTCTCTCCTTCTCAGGCTCACGCTGGTCATCTTCATTACCCTTGACACTCCCCTCATTCTCGACAGTTCCTTCTGAGAGCTCTATCCGACTTACCACTTTAGGACCACCTTTTAGCGTCGCCCATGTTGAGAAGACCAACGACCTTCTTTTTTATTGATGAGCTTCTTAGGATCCTCTTGGCCTTGGACAAGTGGTGAACATTCTTTGGCCGGGCATTACGAGCTTGGAGATCTTTGTGTTGTTCAAGAGCCATTTACGCTAAAATAAATAGCGAGAGAATGAGAAAACCAATCTTCAATGTACTGTGATGCAATGTGATGCTATGATATGCAATGTTTATCACGAATGCAATGCAATGTTTTCAAGGACCTTAGAGATTTAAATTTGTTAAACAAGCACGAACAAACATTTATTAGTACTCTTTTATTCTCTTTTTTCTTTTTAAGTACAAAAGATAATTTAAAACAATAAAAGAAAAAGCCTCTAAAGCTCTAAGTCTCCTGGGCGCTTCCTCTTGGTGTCGAGGTAGGCGTTGATGTTTGCTCCTCGTGAAGTAGCTTGGTCAACTCTAGCACTTTCTTCTCGCTTGCATAACCTTTGAGCTTCAAAGGTCCCTTTCTTCTTTAAAATTGAATCCAGATCTCTTCAGTCTTCAAAATCGGTGGGCATGTCGGGATGGATAACGGTATAGGTCGTCACCTATAGCAGGGTTCCATGATTCTTGGTAAAACAGGCGATGAATGGCATCATGAGGTTTGAGCTCGAACTCGCACCCATTTGAGGTAAGGTTCCCAAGGAATGGAGTTGGTGCCCCAAAGTCTTGGTATCAATCTTCTTTACCATGCCCCAAGCGTGTATGAACCTTGCCGTGATGTCGAGATCGTGATTGTAGTCGACACAACATCTTGGAGAAGCATATCATGTGGACCATCTCTTGAGCAAAACCAAACCACGTAGAGCTAGAGAAGGGTTGTAAGTGATACCTCCTCTTATACCAAGGAGTGGTACATTAGGGAATTCTCCACAACGCTCAAAGAATGAAATCCTTTTGAGAGAAAAGATTCCGGATATCCGAATGAGGAGTGACATTAATCTTTGAGACCATTTCAACCTTTGCTCGTTCTTCAAAGCGATGGAGGAAGGTGCGAAATAAACCACACAAAGTAACAGTATACAACACATGAGAGTTCCTTGTCTTTTTGTAGTACAGTATGGAAAGAATGCGGGGATGTCTCAAGTATAGTAGAGCACGAGTTGCGGGTAAGAAACAACTTGATGGCGTTGACATCTATGAATTGATTCGAGTTAGGAAATAGAACCAAACCATAGATTAGCAAGGCCACAATGTCTTCAAATGCATGGAAACTATAACTTTGAGAATTCTCGGGCTTTCTTAATTAGGAACTTGGAAAGTAAACCCTTAACTCCGCTTCTTGTTTCCCAATTGGCTTCAATGTCACGGCGCTTAAGATGTAAAGTCTGAGCGACGTCTTCGTACCTAGGAACCTTTTCTAAACCGGTGAATGGCATTTGGTCAAGAATAGGTATCCCAAGTAGCTTAGAGAACTCTTCCAAGTGAGAACCAACGATAATCTGAATGTAAAACAATGGTGTTTCGGATCAAAGAATGGAATAAGACATGCATCATATCTTCTTCAACGAGATAACAAATGAGATCCATGTCTTTGATAGCATGATCAATCTACGAAACCAATTCTTTAGTGAGAAGGTATACCCATGAAGTTGATTGGATAGTCTTTCTATAAGCCATAATTCCCTACAAAAGCAGAGAAAAGATAAATCCCTAGGTCCTTGAAATAGTTAGAGATGATATGCGATGATGTCATGATGTCATGTTTAGCACACACAAACAATTCACACAATGAGCCTAGGTTTAAGGCTTGCAAGAGGTATAGGTGATTACCCTACCAAAGTTTGAGTTGGTTCATCTGTCCTATAATAAGTAACCGGGTTCTAGGAATCTCACATCATTGATCTTTCTCGTAGGCGTTTATTTCAATCGACTACCAGTGGTCGACCGAAAATATCCCAAAAGTCGATCTTAATGGCGTAGCATCGAGTATCGGTAACCTTAGTGAACAAAGTCGGCCATCTCACTACCTTCTAATGGCCAAGATGGGTCAATTAAGGTTCTAAAAGTTTAGTTAGTGCTTGATGACACCGCGAAGCCAAATACTATCCTCAACTTGAAATGAAGAGTATCGGGACATCCAGTGTCACACTAACGTAGCCATCATGTTGATGTTTGATATCACGTCTAACGATCGCGACGATTTATTTACCTAAAGGAAACCGGATCGGTGTAGGATCCACAAATATAATACCCAAGCAACCCTTAAAGATAAAGCATGCAAATCAAGCGAGAGAAACAATAAGGTGATCTAAAAATCCCTAAGGCATTCTCTCTTTAGGGTGTCTCCTGAGTCACGATTAACTACGGTGAAGACTTTGGTGATTTACATCGCATATGTGCGATAGCAAGAGTCGCCAGACTTTTCTTTTATCCAATTAAGGGAAGGTAAAAAGTACAGAAAAAATCTTCGTTAGATTCTAAGTAAGGGAGAAGGTTATGAAAAGGAAGGTATTAGCACTTTCCATCCGTAGTTATCTACGGCTCTTAGTTGCTCTTAGATCACTTTAAAATTGTGCTTTCGTGTGTTTGACAAAAATGTTTTGAAAAGGCATTTCGCTTTGACTTTGTAATAATTCATGTAGGAATGTATACAAAGTGTTCGAAATGTTTCATTTTGAAAAGAGTTTGAACTTTGACAAAAGTGTGATGTGTAAAAGTATTTGATTTGAGCAAGCAACTAAAAGTCTTATTACCTACCTCGAATTGGTCGCTTTCGTATTGTTTTACTTTCCTTTAGAATAGTGCTATCCATACCATTAGTTGGTAGGTAAACCTATTCATTGGATGTAGCGGGACATTCAAAGGACATCGGATGGTCATAGAAAGCAACTTGTAGGAAGTATCCTAGCACATTCGAAGGACTATCATCAATTTGAGTAACAATCGAGGGTCAAGATCATGTATTCGGAGGCGACATCGGGTCTATGATCTTTGTATCGAAGGGACTATGATGATTTGTTTTGAAGGCGACGGTGCTTAGAATACCTCTACGCTCGAGGACTTGACCATTTGAATTTCGAAGGCAACGAGAGAATTACCCTAAGGGTGCATGTGTGAAAAGAGTGTGTTGATTCAGATACATGTTATCTTAAAAATTAGAGTGAGCTATGTTCGATTTTATCTTGCCATACACGCCTAATTACTAGCGCTTATAGGTGCGGAAATTAAATTGCGAAATGTAAAGTGCGAAAGATAAATCCTACGCTATTACATGGCTTTGGGGCAGATACATAATTGAAAAATGCGGAAAATAAAAGTCCTAATTAAACTATTACATCCCATAGGCAATTACATAATATGAAAAGAAAACGATAAAAATTGTCCGAAACGGTATAACCTGTGAACAGATGAAAAATCGGGAAATACGAGAAAATTGAATAAGAGAAAAATGTTAGTAAAAATAATAATTTTTGAATGAGAAAAAGTTTTCATGCTAGAAATAACATTAATATGCTAAAATAATTTTTTGGGAATTTTTGGAGTTAATTTGATAATTAAAAATCAACTAAAAGTGATTTAAATGATAAAATAGAAATTAAATTAAATATGCATACAAAAATAATATTTTTAACTTTAAAAATTAAATAAACATTTTTCTGACATTTATGCAAAAAATAAATATTTTTGGTGTTTTTTAAATGCATGATAAAAATTGTGAAAGATAAATTAAAATGAATGAAAATATTAAAGAAAATAGAAAAATATGAAAATAGGAAAAGTATGAAGTTTTGTAAAAGGAAAGAAAAGTTTGGTCTTGCCAGGGATTGAACCTGTGGCCTCCTGGAGAATCTTCCACATGCCACGCCTTAACCACTAGGCCATCTTGCATTTCGTGTTAAGAAAACCAAAATCAATTGAATATGGATGATTACGTGTCCTGGGAATGTTTGAAAACGAGTCAGCACGCGTGGACCCCAGTCAAATACGAATGGACGAATCAGAGAGAGCAATCGCGCCACGCCAGCTTTCCACCGGTCTTCACCAGTCAACGACGCCGGAGCCCTAGCTCCGGTCGTCTTCTCCGGCCAACCTGAAATCAAAATCTAAATTACCTCAGGAACACGTTTGGATGGTTGAGAGAGGCTAAAAGTGGCTGCAAAGTAAAATTCGATTTTTGACAATTTGAGAAAATTTTTGACAAAATAAGGGTTGTGTATGGGGCTAAGGTTTCGTGTCCTTTGATGTGCAGCTTGCTTGGTATTTATAGAGTGAATTGAGAGGGCAAAGAGAGTGAAAAAAGATTGGATCTTGAATGTGCAATAAATTCTTTTCAAATAAAATCAAATTTTGGAAAAAATTTGATTTTCTCTTCAATGTGAGAGCTAGCACGAATTTGGTATGTTCAATGGGCTATCTTGGACCTCAAGTTTGATAGAAATTCACTCCTTTTGAAAAAATATCTTATTTTCATATTTTATATAATTTAATTTTGAATTAAATGGTTTTAAATTCAAAAATAAATCAATAAAATAGAAAATTGTCATGGCCAAGCATCAATAGGTCACAAATAATATTATGACAAAGTTTGGATCATAAAATTATAGGCCTATTTGGAAAAAATTGCATTTTGACAAATATCTCCTTTTGTGCAATTGTTCAAAAATGTCAAACTTGTGAATGGTGTATTTTGCTCAATTTTCCATATTTTTGAATGTTCTTGGACTTTTTGGAAATCTCTAAGAGTCTTCTAATCAACCTCTTTGGTTTCATCTCAATTGGAGTTTCCATGCTAAATAAATCTTCAAAACAAAAGGTTGACTTTTTGTTGACTTTGAAAAGGACCTGTAATGTTTTGATCCATACCTTCCAAATGAAGCATTTTTTGAACATTCTTGTGAGACATGAAGTTGTAGAGAATTGAATTTCCTTCAAAACAAGAGGTGGTGGAAAAATTTCTGAGAAAGTATGAAGAAGTTATGCTCACCAAAGTTCATTGACTTTTCACCGAAAACCCTAATTTGGAAAGTTTGACTTTTGCAAATCTTGAGTTTTCTTGATGAATCATGATCAACCCTTGATCAAATGATGAATGTAACTTCAAAATGAGGATGTTGACCAAAAATTATGAAGTTTGATCAGTATGTTGACCACGTTGACTTTTTGTCCAATACAACTGATTTTCAACCATCTGAGCAATTGTCTGAGGAAATTTGACTTGTGAGGCTTGAAACTTGACATGGAGAATCTTTGAAGCATATGAGGAGGCATGATGACCATTGGAGATGTTAGAAGTCCATCTTGATCTGAGAAATACCAAACCCTAGTTTGGGTTGATTGTCAGGAGAGGTTTGTCGATCAACCCTTGAGAAACTGAGTATGGATGTATGAAATGTCTTGAGGAATAGGAGGGCAAATTTTGGGGTATGGCAAACACAAGATAAAAAAAAGAGCCCCTCAACGGATTGTCTTGTTACACTTCAATGGGTGACATAATATATTCATCTCAATATAATCTCGTTGTCTGACCATAAACAAACTCAACCGTCAAACAAATAAATCGACATCTCGTTCACGCCTCACGAGATAGATACTAAAGAACCATCTATTTGAAGTATAACTAAGAACCATATTATCCAAAATGAGAGTTTGAAATGTTTAAATGTGTAGCTGTTTAAATATTAGGTTAGGCTATGTCCTATCAGCTTATGTAGTACCCGAATATTAATTCAAATTGATATAAAGATGAATCGAAGTAATGAGCTACGCTAACTACTACCTATATATAGTTTACAGATTCATACTTTCTGAATGCATCATTCACTTTAAAAACTGGTTAATTTTTTTACATCCATTTATTCCAATAACCAAACTTTGCAGGAATAGCTTTTGAATATAGACTGAACAGTCCATTCAAAATTAAACTACCCTTCTGATTAAGTTCGTCACTTTTTCAGTAACAACTCACAGTCAGAAAGATAAGCAACAGACAAGCAATAGCACGTTCAGTTCATAATCATTTTGTTTCTTTAAAAGGAATATCAATATTGCTAATTGACCACCTTTTTATAACACAAATTCATCGGTTCTTTTTGTTATATAATGAGGTTTAGGGTAAGTTTTTTGTTCATTATTGAGAAAAATTATTTGTTAGTTTATTGTTGGTAGGTGTGGCTCATAGGGTTTTAATCCATTCAAGTTCAAAAATCATATAAAGTAGGTTCAGCTTTTGACCAGACTCTCACTGCAGTTGGAGTAGTGTACTGATGAACTTTTCTCAATTATTTCGGTGGAGATTCCTATTTTTCTAGTTACTATCGCTTAGTTTTGAAGGAAAAATTTGCATGCTTTTACCCTTTTACTCCCCAGCATTCCATTGTTTCCTCTCCTTTAAAATTTCCTTTTTTCTTTATAAACTCTGTAATTTTGTGCACATCTGGAGATATTAATTGTTCGAAACAATAACATCTTATTAATTTAAAAGAGATTTTTATCATTCTATCATGAAAAAAACAACTTGTATAAAACAAATATAATATGAAATTTTACAAATCAATCACAATTTTTTTATTAATTAAAAATAAAAATAAAAACTACTCTCTCTTTCATTAAAATATCAATATATGTGTATTTTCTTTCATGCAAATATTAATTCTTCCAATCCAAATGTTTCCCAGAAATGTGACATATAAATATATTCACTCCAGTTAAAAATAAAATAGAGCATAGAGTAAGATGACATAATAGAGAGTACGAGTTTAATATTTCATGAATAGAACAGATTGATAAGCAATTTTATGTATTTTTAAAATTTTAAAGTGTTGAAATTTACAAAATAAAAATGCGGAAAACCAATGTGTTGCCGTTTGATATATATATATATATATATATATATATATATATATATATATATATATATATATATATATATATATATATATATATATATATATATATATATATATATATATATAATATATACAAATATTACTATATACCGAAATAAAAAATAAAAAATAAACCATTATTGAATGAGCACATGTACCTTAGAGGAGAAACATATTTTCTTGATGAAATAGTTACTAATTTAATTAACAAAATTAATTTGGCAAAACAAAAATTTCAACTTGTGATGTGCGAAAATCTTACTGCCATCTGCCCGTGGTCCCATTTTCGATAATTTGAGTGATGCTTTTAAGAACCTAAATAATTGGTCCCTCATCTACAATGAAGCTAGCTGCTATGCTCTATCATATCTAGTTAATCCAATTGATCTCACACAAATAGCGTACACCACATATTTTTAAAGTTATTATGACTTAATATCAACTACAACACTTTCTTCCACAACATCCCATTTTAGTTTCTTGGTACCAATCTATATATACATAATTACAATCAAGAACATATATACTTGAGAATATAATTCAAAAGTATATGTTACAAAGGATTTTTCTATATGCCATACTTTTGGTTTGATCATAAAGATGTTTTGCACACTCTCAAAAATCTATGCGTAGCCACACTTAAAACTGTTACCTTTTTATTTTATTTTAATATAATAAAATTACGTAAAATAACAAATAAACAGACAATAAATTAAACCTCTATTTTTAAATAATAAAATCAATACACTTAAAATTATCACTAAATATAAAATAATATTATAACATGTTAGACTTGTCACGGTTTCAAAACATAATTAAAAGCGTTGCCAATATTTAATCTTATTTTTTTACGCAATTATTTAAAATGTATGAGAAATAAATGTTAGTAAAAGTTGTGCCTAAAACACAGAATATTAAAAAATTTATAATAATAATAATAATAATAATAATAATAATAATAATAATAATAATAATAATAATAATAATAATAATAATAATAATAAAATTTAATTTTTCTAAAAATAATTATATAGGAATATTCAATCTGATTTTACAATTTAAAAAATTTAATAGATGTTAAGTGTTAATTTAATATATGATTAGACTTATATGTAAAAATATGCATTAATAAATAACTTATTACATGGAATTTTTTTAATATATATTAAATGGACTTAAGGGTAAAAAAATTGCTTCTGTTTTTATCTTTCTCCCTTTGAGCCAACAATTGCTAGTCAAATATATTGAAACTTGCTACTATTTGCTATGCCTTTCAACACAGAGTTGAATAATTACATATTGATAAAAGTTAATCATTAAGTCAGTGATTGTTCAGCATAAATATAGAATGAACAAATCGAGGAACTTACTTACCACTATCAGTTTTTTGTTGATGTGTCACTTTTGAAAGATGCCACATGATCAAATAAAAAATAGTATAAATTTTAATATATTAATTAATTAATTTGTTTATATATTTTACATTTACATGCTGTAAAATTTTCCAACATCATTTCTTTACCATAAAAGTCACAACTCTAGTGTAAACTATTTATAATTCCATTAAAGGAAAAGGTTGAAATCTAAGCCTTGAAAAGCATCTTCTCAAGTAATTAATATTTTAGTGCTTATTTGAGAATGACTTTCATTTTAGGGTATTTCTATTTCTACTACTTGCTGCAACTCCAATATTCATTTCTTCTCTTTCTAGCTTACAAGCTATGGTGGAAACCAAAGAAACAGCTTCCTGAATTTTTCTCTTACAAGTAAGTCACTCCTCTTAATCTTATTCTTCTCAATCTTCTCTCATATCTTTCACTAAAAACCTATTTTTATTTTGTTTCAACTTAGTTTCAAAAATAGTTTTTCTCTTCAATTATGGATAGAATATGTCTTGGAGATTATTTTCCTTTCATATACAAAACACTTTATCTTTCTATTTTTTAAATCTTAGTATATTATTCAACAACTATGAAAATAAGAATTATTCACAGTTCTTCATATTTCATAGTTCAAGGGTGCAATTATTTTTGAATTAATTTTTATTTAATTATTACAAAAATTATTTTATTCATATTTAGAATGTAAAAAAGATAACACAAGTTTCTATAAACCAGGAGATAATTTCTTTTTCTTTTTGATTGATATTGATAGGGAAATTTCTAAATATTTTGAAGAGTAAAGTTTATATGATTTGATGAAAACAAAGTGATGTCAAGTTCAAGAGAAGATAATTATCAAGAAAAGCAAGAAGAAGGTAATAATAATAGTATGAATAACATTGAAAAAAGTACCAAAGCAGCTTCAAGTAGTTCAAGACAATGGTCGTCAGCAAGTTTAAGAAATCCAAGAATTGTGAGAGTATCAAGAACATTTGGAGGCAAAGATAGGCATAGCAAAGTTTGCACAATAAGAGGTTTAAGAGATAGAAGGATTAGGCTTTCGGTTCCGACCGCGATTCAATTGTATGATCTTCAAGACAAGCTTGGTTTAGGACAACCAAGCAAAGTCATAGATTGGTTACTCGGAAGCAACGAAATTCGATATCGATAAACTTCCTCCACTTCAATTTCCTCAAAGCTTTTCACAATTTCATCACCATGTTCTTCCACAAACCCTACTTCCTTTTCATGATCATCAATCAAGTAATGTTTTGTCTCATGAGCTTTCTCTTGGTCCTTTGTATGAACCTAACTCTTCTACATTTGTTGGAATTCAAAATCTCATGGCGAGATCGAAGTTTTGGGATGTGGATTCATCAAGAGTTGGTAAAGGTAAAGAGGTTGAAAGAGAGTACTTTTGTGAAAAGGGTAAGTGGATCAAAACAAATGATGAAGAAAATCAAGTTGGAGAAGCTAGTTACAACAGTTTTCATCAAGTTTCAACTCAAAAGCTTTTTCCTATGGAGACACACTCCAATTTTCTAAACAATGCTATGTCATATAACAGCAACTACCATTCAGAAGCTTCTAGTTTGTCTTTATCTCAATTTGGGAAATAATCATGGATTGTTCCAATCTCATCATCAACAAGTAGATCCAAATCAAAGTAATGGAAATGCTTTTCAATTTCCATTTTCTATTCAAAATTCACAACTATTGTTTGGTCCTTCTTCTTCTACTACACCATCATCATCACTTTTGAATAATCCTTTTATGAACAATAACTCACTTGAAAATGATCCAAGACTACCATTCAACCATTTTCAGTTCCCAAACTCAAGTTCTTCTCAACCTATGCCTCACTCTCTCATTCCATCTTTTCATCACTCTTTCAATCCGCCTCCCGTTAGACCTTTTCCAATCCCGTTTAGCTCGGAAGCTTCTTGACTCAGATAACAATGACAATAACAACCAGATGGATGATAGGGGTTGTCGCGATCGTTCTTGAAAATCGTTTTTTGATTCTATGATACATATGTGGTGTGAGCAAGCAACTAGTAGTACTTCTTGTGGTCCATGGATATGAAATCTTCATAGCAAAGGTAAATGAGCATACATGCCTATATGGATCTAAATCACGCTCACATTTATATTGCCAAAGCAATTACAGTTGTAGACTGCAATTTAGCAGATGCATTTTAGTAAGAAATATATTTTGTGTGTGAATCATTGTGATTTTGTGATACACAAATTTTAGCCTTTTGTATTTTATGTTAGTAGTAATGACTTATGGTTTGAATCCTATTCATTCTTCGGAAACTCTTTGAAATATTTAGCTCAAGTCTTTGAGATAATCTTTATGATTTTTGTTTAATTTGTATCTTGTTTACAAACCATTGTTGGATTATTCTATAAATATTTTAATTTTATGTTAACAAATTGTGTTTGGTCATTCTATATTACTTTTATTATCAAAGGCACATTCTCTTCTATGATTGATATATATATATAATTTTTTATGCTTTATATATAGACATAAATATATCTTGTGTTGAAGAAAAGAAAAGCAATGCACAAAATTATGCACTTGGAATAATTTAACATGATTTTTAGCATAATTATGCACTTCTTATAAATGCATGTGCTTGCTATAAATTTAATGAAAGATCAAAGAATTAGGTTGAAAAGTATGATGCCAATATTTCTGTTGTTCAATTAGTAAGTACTCTCTCTTCTCTTATTTCTTATTCCAGAAGGTGGTTAATGGCTATAGCAGAAGCGCAGCTCCTAAACCCATTAATGTTTGAAAGTCATGATCATCCAACATCTTTTGCAGCTACTAAAAATTTATCCTAATTATTGATTTTTTTTTTATTTTTTTATATTGAGTTTAATGGTGAGTGGTTACCTTTCAAATCAAATGTGAGTGAGCAAAATGTTGGAATATAAATGGAGTTATATACTTTTGTTTTTAAGATTTTGGGTGAATAGATAATATATACTGGTTGTTATTATATATTCGTTGTTACTCACAATTTCCCAAAACTTTTTAATAAATAGTATCAAATTTTGATTCAGCTTTGTTGATTGTTGAGCTCGATCCTATTTTAAGATGTATAAGACTTATAATTGTGAGAAAGATTGTTAGGTTTAAGTATTCATATAGACTATGGATATGTAAAATATAGGACATATAAATGCGATATCACATATATCTAACGTCTTAAAATTTTGAATGGAGATGTGAGACTCATAATTGTCGGAGGGATTATTGAATTCAAATAGGAGTGTTTAATTTTCACATTGGCTATGAATTAATAAAATATAGGATATAGAAATGAGACGACATATTAAATATGATAAAACTTTGAATAATGATGTACAATGTCTTCCTCTTCCCGATCCTAAAGTATTGATCCGTTGTTTTTTTTATTTTAACATTATGCCCAAAATGATATTAAAGTCTTGCCCCGACTTAGTGGACGAGCGGGTGTGAAACTCATATTTTTGGAGAAATTCTTAGGTTCAAGCGATATCGCCTATCAACCGATAAAATATCAATGATATAAATGAGGTGATTTATACAGCTAATATCTTAAAATTATAAAATTTTAGATAAAAACCTCAACCCTGCCCTTATGTTAGTATTGTCTCTTAATGGAATAAACATTTAATTACTCCTTATTAGATCAAACCAACTCAACTATCCTACTCCTGATGACTATTATATCTTTGAATATTTTAAAATATATTTAAGGGAGAAAGTGCAATTAATAACTGAATAAGATTGAAAGATTTTAGTATTACTATAAAGCTTTAATTAGTTTTTATATATCTAAATGAACAGTTGGTATATGTTAACGTTTGTCTGTTGTACAAATTCATTATTGTTTCTGTTTTCAATGTTTAGAACAATACAGCTTTTAATAGAGACCACAAGTGAAAAGCTATTTTGTTTCAATTTTCATTAGACAAAAACTGTAACCACTGACACATGTGTTATTTCTTGAGCTAACTCAAATTATTACTTCAACTTTGATTTCAAAGAAAATAGTTTGAAAAACAGTTATGAAAAAAGTGCAAGAATTCAACATTCCTACACTACATATGCATGTATCTTATGGTTTGTTTGTTGCATGTTTTTTCATCTACATGTTCTATAGCTCCTAAATGCATGACTCTTTTTATTGCACCATAATTAATTAATTGTCTGTCTTTGAAAATTTGAATGCTGAAGCTTAAACTAGTTTACATGTATATTGAGAATGGAAACACTTTTTTAATGACATTTTTGAAAAAATAGTGTTATTCTCATGCATGCAGCTAGCGTTGCATGCTGACATAGTACTGCCATTGCATGTGAAGCTATGTTGTGGAAACTGGTAATGGAACTAACAATCAACCCTACATGTGGACTTGTATCTTATATGAAATTGATGTATATATAGTAAGAACATTAGGAAACAGAATAAAGTTAGATTGCACCAAACAAATAGGTTACACTTTAATTATTAATTTATGCATTGTATAACACAAACATATATTATCATATATTATTAAAAAAATAAAATATAGTCGAAATCACAATTATGTAAAAATTATATCTCAAAATTAATTTAATGAAAATCAATTAGAAATAGTTTTAAAATTAACTGATTTTTGAAAATTTAAAATTTTTAAAAAAGTTTCAATAAAATAATATAATATTTAAAATAACATTTTAAAAAACAATGCTCAAAACAAACTTTTAATTGAAACTTTTGTGAAAAATTTCTTTTACACAAAATTATATAATATTATAAAATTTATTTTTTTAAAAAAAGACAAAACAAACATGCACATATAGAGGACAATTCTCATATCAATGTACTTAACAACTGTTTAATAGGAAGAAAATAAACATGGGTCCAATTTTTATAATTGAATCATGACAAATATTTTATGAAAGTCTATTTAATTACCATTAGCAACAAATTTTAGGTTATGTATAATAGTTCATCTTACCGACTTATTAAGATATTCCTAATCAAATAATTATTATAATAATTTAATTGTTATGTAATAGTTGAATTAAATAAATATAACTATTGATTATGTAATAGTTGAATAAATAAATATAATATATATATATATATATATAATATATATATATATATATATATATATATATATATATATATATATATATATATATATATATATATTCTCATCTTTGCACCCCAATCCCAATTGATAGCATCTTTGTGAAGAGTAGGGGAAGCATCTATCAACAAAAAGTGAAAAAGTGAAGAAATGTTTCCATAATCTTACGGTTATTCTGACAATGAAAAGGAGGGACATAAAATCACAAGCAGAAGACTGAATTTAAATCAGTACTCTGTATTCTCTGTGCACAATAATATAGCACAAGATCCAAGAATCATATTTAATTAGAGACTCAGGGTTGCAGCAAAATAGGTTTTCAATCTGTCCTTTGATGTGGCAGCATGTTCAATATCATCAAAACTTTCCTTTTCTTGTGGTCCTAACTTCTCCCCCAACTAATCCTCTGAAAATAATTTTATTCTCTTAAACCCTTCATATATTTCTTCCCCAGCTACATCAATATTAATTTACCTATAACCTCAGAAATTTTAAGAAAAATTATGCAGCTCAATAAAACCCTCACAACTGTTCAGTACAATTAATTAAAAGATGAAGAAATCAGAAAATTATGCATGAAAATTAATGATGTAGCAGTGATAAAAATTCTGACCAAAGTTTCACTGTGATAATTATTAATTACTTGAATCTCGACACGGTGCAGTGAGAGAGATAGTGAACATGAAAATGAATCGGTAGTGGTTACTATCAATCTTGTATATACTCAATCATGAATCATGGAGTGGTACCATCTTTTCGTTTTGTTTTGAAAAATACTCATATTTTTTCTTTCATAATACTGTTCAAAGTACAATAAGAGCCAGATTCATACATCATGGAGTACATAAAAACATGATGTTTGTTTTATTATTTTTTAACAGGATTTGGATATATTGTATACATGTTTTATAAATCAAGAGAATTATTTTAGAAAAATAAATAGAAAACACCTCTTTTATTTATGGTTTCTTTTTTTGATAAATGGAATGAGAAATATAATAATAATAATAATAATAATAATAATAATAATAATAATAATAATAATAATAATAATAATAATAATAATAATAATAATAATAATATATAGTAGTGTTTTAATTTTGTATGATATCATGTTCAGCTAAATATAATTAATTGGTGTTATTTTAGATTTAAGTCATTTTATTTTATTTAAAAATTATTATTCAATAAAAATTAAATTTATGAAAAGTAATAATTAAAAAAACTAAAAAGGATAAAACATATTGAGGTACGCCTTAAAATATTTGATGATGAAGAGAAAAAGAATATATTTTGAGATTGTCAAAAATCCAGAAACCGAAAAATAACACGATTGTCTAGTTTAGCGGTTCGTGAATTTCGAGTATAACTGTTTTGCGTTATTTAATGTTAGAATATTAAATATATATTAATTTAAAAATAATCTAAATTAATATAAAATATACTATAAAATATTTATAATAGTTAATTATAATAATTAATGGGTTGTGTTTTTGGATTTGGATTTTAGTTATTATATAAATGTACACCACTACAAATAACGTTTTTTATAATGAATCTTATACTTCGAACAATAAAAAACGAGAAAATAGGTCATGAGAGAGCCATGTTGTAATTATTTTTAAAATATAAAACTTTTTCTTTCGGTTTAAAGAAAACCAAGGAACTTAGCTAAAAGGAGCTCGTTTTGGCATTCGATTCTTGCATTTTAAATTTTTATAATGTTTAATAATTAGTATTTCACTTGCCGCCTTTCCAAAATCCGCTTTTAGTTTTTGTTAATTTCTTTTTAATTTTTTATATTAGTATTTACCTCGGGTACATTTCCAACAGATAGGTATTATATTTTGGTATCGATGTGACACTTATTTTGTATGAAATACTTCAGACTATTATCTAGTTTGCAACTTTTCATTTAACTTTAAATGCTTAAATGTTATTTTGTCACTCTCATTTCTTTTAAACTTGGCGATTTTCAAGATGATATTCATCAAAACACTTCCAACATGTTTGTTCTTCACTGAAGCGGTTTATATATCACTTTGTTTTTCACTAAAATAGTTTGTTGGTCATTTTGTTTATGGTTTCTACGTAGTTTGTCTATTGGTAATTTTGTTTCTACAATTTTCCACTTATTTTTACTAAAACATTACTCTTTGATTCAAGTTAGCCTCTTGATAGTCATGGAAGATTCGACAAACAAATCTCATATAACATCCAAAATCTCATAATGTAAAACATAAAAGAGATGAAATCTGATACTAAATTGATTGGGTTGCTACCGATAGATTGATTTGAAACTAGTTTGTTTTACAACATTTGATTTAATGGGTTACATTGTGTAATAAGATAGAAGTAAAGTGAGTATTTTGATAAATAGTTGACACACGTTGATGAAGACTTGAAAGTTTTATATGAACTAATATTACGATAAATTAAATTGAATTTTATGATTTGTTTTACAAAGTATATTTTTTTGTCAAATACTTTTAACATCTTCTTATGGAAAATGTAAAATGAAAGCACATGAAAGAAATATTTGCATAGTGGTGGCGTTTGAGGATATTTAAGACAAAGCTCACATGATAAATTAAAATGGAAAAGATAAAGAACATCCTCTATACAAGGTGTATTCATTTATTGATCAAGATATTTTGGAGAAATGTATTCTTGGGAAATGCTGAAAAAGAAAGAAAATCGAGCTGAAATATATAGAAAAGGTTGTCTCGTGGAGGATATCAAATACTTAAAAGATGTTGAATAAAAATAAAATAAAAGGGGAAGAGAGAGTTCTATAAGTCTTAATAGAACTCCATCTCCACCATCACACCATAAAACACACTTCAAATTAAAGGAGGGGAAAGGATTATAACTAGATACTATTTTCCATAAATTTATTTTAGTTGATCAAAGAACCTCATCTCGAAGATCGTCATGACATCTTGGTAGAAGCGATGACCGATTCACATTAGATAAAGGCTCTAAGGGCTGGACAGTCATTGAATCACCTAGGATGAACACTGTTTTCACATAATATTTATTTTAGTTGAACAAATGGTGTCCTCCATGTGTACATTGGTGGCAAGGATAGTCCTTGTGTATTGGGAGAAGCAAATTTGTCCAAAGATCTTTGATAAAGTCATTCAATGTCATGGTTGTTGAACTCTTCTTGAGATACCCATTAGAAATAATCTCCTTTATAGGTGTAGAAAGATGGCATCGATCACCTCAAAGTCAGATAAGAGGTCTGAATTTTGTGCTTAGAAGAAGAAGAATCTTGAGGTGTGCATGCTCAACATATATGGACGATCTTGGTTGAAGGTTGATCAGCTACTGATGGTTGATCCTCTTGTGTACGTCACAATAGTCATGGATTACTATGGTATTTCCAAGACCATCGTTTGGAATGAAACCTATGTGGTTGAGATTGATGTTGGGTCTGATGCTGGAACATCATCTTAAATGTTGTTACTTCCTCAACCACAGAAGTTTCTCAAGAAAGGAGTATAAGGTCAAGCCACTGACCTTTTCTAGAATGTTTGGTGAATCAACCAGTATTGGACGTATGCAGAAGAAGGGTGTCAAACCAAATGTCCTACCTTGTGTGAGAAGATTATCTTATCTGACAATTAATAAATACTTTGGCGGGAGTTGAATATTTGTTTGTCCTCTCAGGAGGTTGTGCATGAGACAGATAGTGAATACATTGATGGGAGAATAAGCATTTTTCTAAAGAATTATGTAATTCTGCATCCTGAACTTTATGGTTCAGAAAGTGTGAGAGAGTTGATTTCTCTCAATATCATTTAGGTGTCTGGAAGAACTTTGATGGGCTGCACTAGTTGTGTTCTGATGGGAGATTCATAAAGGATTTCCATGCACAATGAGTCATTTGGTTTATAATTTAGGAACCATGATAATTGGGTTCAGAATTAAGAAGTTGATGTCCTAAATGATGTTGTAACATCATGTTTGTTATTGGTTGGTTTTTATGCTTGGTATTGTGCAGAGTGGATGCTCAAGCATTATTGTCAGAAGTGGCATTTCTGACCATGTGGATTAGGATGTGGAGATTCTGATCCTATCTATAATATCATGTTGTATGAATGCATGGCTATTGGTTTTTAAAGACCCTACTAATATCAGCAACTACTAGTGGATGCAAGAGTAGAATAAACTATCAGGTACTAAGGTCTGATCAGTTCTTTTGTGATATTTTTCCTCTAAGTAATTCTAGGAAAGAGTTCTAGGAAGTTTTTTTTCTTCTACTGCAATTCACTTTAGAAAATGTAATAATTTGGATCTTAGTAAAAGCTTTTAAGCAAACTAAGAATTTTTTAAGCTTTTGAGTGACTTTACACCTAGTATGCATGATATCCTGGCTATTTAAAAGGTCATGATACAGTGTGTGGGGCTGCAAGTAGTCAGAAGGATTGGATATGTTCTCAAGGAGTAAGGATATATTACTCAGAATCAAATCTACTGAGTGAATCGATGTTAAACATGTAGAAGTGTTAATCTTCCTCATGAAAGAACGAAGTCTTTCATGAATATGTATCAGGTTCTCAAGTTTTCATCTTCAATTGGACCATAGTTTAACCATGACAGGAGGAGTCATGAGTTTATATATGGATTGTTACTGCAATGGTACATGTAATAAAGAGTTGTCTAAGATTGTGGAGTTCTTATTCCTCTTATGAGGTTTTAATGTCAAACAACATGTTGTGATATTATGGAACTATTTTAAGATTTAACAAGGCATGGTTGGTTTTATCCATGTGAAGGTGGTAGATCAGAATCTCACACATCTCTTTGGTACTTTATGGCTATGTCTAGGAGAATTTAATTTTCTCTTAAGAATTTAAAAAGACTCTTCAGGTCTGCTTTATTGAGAGATATCACAAATGTGATGTTCTGATTTCTTAGTGCATATGACAGAGACTAACAGAAAGGAGAACACTTAGAATCTAGTGGAAGACAGTATTAATGAAGATGTGTTGGTCATAAATTTGAAAGAAGACAATGTCAAACTAAGTGTCAGGACATTATTTAGGACATGTTTCTTTTGAGATCAATAATAAAGGGCTACGACAAGGCTAATGAAACATGTGACAGAAGATGTGTTTGACTGTGCATATGCGTGTATTGGGACTTATTCTCCCTCGAAAGAAAAAATCCAGAGCTTTTAAAGGCGTTCAAAAGAGTTTTTTTAGACGGTTCACATTGATTCAGTAGTAAGTTTATTCTCCTCAATAAATGTTCCTTTTGACCAAGAACAGTTATTGCATTCAAGGATTGTTAATTCCTATGTAAATTATCATTATATATAGAGGTAACTTTTGTCCTCTTTCACCATAAGAGTGTTGATTATCACAATGGATTTTGTTCAGGCCTGGGTAAATTATGCCTGGGTCTGGTGTTGAAAAGGCTTCCTTTAGCAAGTTTTGGCTAATAAGTGTAGAAATATGGTGATGATCAGTTGAAGGTTGCTTCTCAGGATCTATCATAGAGATTTTGGATAGAATGTCCTATCTCATGTCTGCTTTGGTTAATCTTTGTGACTTGTGATTTGAGTTATGAACACAGTTGTGACTTGTGTTCTGAGTTACCTGGGGTGATATTTGGATATCACAAGTTGACTGGTGGTTGTTTTTCAAGAGATATGATATTCTCCATGGTCCTCTTTATCGACCACCTGTGATAAGAAGTGATTTTTGGGTTGAGGGGAGTGCAGACTATCATCTTTCTCGTCTGGATTAAGTGCATCAAATAACTTGAGGACTTTCCTTCCTTTTAGCCCAAGGTTTTTGTTCGTTGATGTTGAAGTTCTTGTTACTGTAATGGAACTCATTCAAAATGCTGAAGAAAAGACGTCAAACAAAGTTGTACTGACATCTCATATGAAAATTGAATCCATTGTGATATGTTGTAATTTTCAAACCATCAAGATTCTTGTTGAAGAATTTTATTTTATGATATTGCTATAATTTGAATTGTAATATTTATTTATTTATTTTAGCCAAACTTTTCTAAAGGGGGAGATTGTAAGTTCTCCATCTTTAGGATTACCATTAATTTTGTAAAACAAATAAGACAACAATATGTTAGGTATATATATATATATATATATATATATATATATATATATATATATATATATATATATATATATATATATATATATATATATATATAAAAGGAACAAGTTGAGCAAGAAGTCCTATCTTATGTTGGGACATGTTGAGTTGAAGAAGTTTCAACATTTGGAACAACATGTCGAATCAAATGTCCTATGAAGAAACATACAATATTTCGCCTGAGCTGAAGTGAATTACTTAAGTTTGTTGTGATTTAACTTATGCGAATATCAGGGAATAGTTTGCAATCCTATGGCGGGTTAAAGGTCATGAAGATTCGAGAAGATATTTGAAGGATATCGAATTTATAAATATGGAGCTTATTTAGGAAAAAATTAATTGAAGACCTTGTAAGTTACTGTTGGTTTGTAACAGCAGATATGTTGTGATTGGAAGCCCAAGTTCAGTTGGGAATAAGTTATAAATAGAAGGATTTGTAACCTAGTTTTGGCACAGGTTCAAGATGTAGAAGTCTAGGGCTTTGTCAAAGTTACCAGTCTCTAGGAGAGTTGGTGTAAGTGAATCACTCGAGTTGTGAGATGGTAACTTTGTTCTCCTCGAAGCTGTGAAGCAAGAGGTAATATTGTTCTTAGAGGAAGCTTTGAAGAAACTCAAGTTGTTATTCGTAGTTAGGAGAAACTTTGTACATGTGAGAGGTTAACCTTGAGTCTTAGCTAGGTATTGTCATGGAAGTGTTTCTTCCTGATTGTTTAGAATTATGTTGATCCAATCGTTATTTGTGATTGATAAGGGATTGAGGGTGACCTCATATCTAGGTGTGTGTGAGCCATACCCCAATTTTTTATACCTAAGATACCATCTCATATCATATGTTTGCCTTGTGTGTGTGCTCCTTGAGCCAGATTAGGGTTTTGAATCAAAACTTTCATCCGTGCAAGATGTGATCAATTAGGGTTTGAGTCTCCAATCACCTCTAGTGATCTATCTTCATCAATCATCAACGTTTGATCTTCAAATTCAAAACACTTCCTCAAGATCAACTTTGAATCGACCAAATTAGGGTTTTGATCGAGGATGGTGCGTCATTGACTTTTTTCTCAATGCATTACCTAATTGCTTGGAGAATGATATCAAAATCAGCAATGCAATATATTGACCTAATTTCTTGATTCAAAACATTTCCTAAACCATGGTCGATTTAACAAAAATTCGATCATCGACAAAAGTCAAGTGTAGATCAATCAAACTTTGACTTTTGGTCAACTTTTGAAATTCAAATTTTTAAATCATCAAAGCATTTCAAATTATCCATCATGATCATAAAAAATGTGGAAAAAAGTTAACAAAAAGTCAAAACTTGATTTTTCTAAACACTTAGAAAAAATTTCAAGTCTTTTCATCACTTTTTTCACCATTTTCATGGTCATTTTTCACCTAGATCCATTTTGATTCAAGAAAAACTTTCAAAATGAAAGTTTTGGATCTTGTTCCAAGCTTTCCAAAATTTCCAAGAACATGAAAAAATATTTTGTGGAACTAGGCTTTTGAAATTAAACATTATAGGTTCCAAAACTTGCATTATAAGTCATTTCACAAATTTTGCAAAGGATCCTATCTCTTTCTCTTCTAGAAGTCTAGGTGTCCCAAAGATATTTTGTGTTCATGATTGAAGAAGTATAAGACCACTTGATATTTTTAACCATGGTTTAAAAATTTAACCATGTGCGTTTATGGCAAAGATTTCTTTCTTATCCCTTAAGCTCCAAGTTGCAAAAATCTTCAAACTTGCTTGCCTTGATCTCCAAACTTCTTTGCCTATAAATAGAGGTCCATGCTTCATTTTCATATCACACCAAAACAACTACAAACTTGTTTTCTCAATTCTTTCTTAAATTGCAACTTTCTAAGTTTTCAAAGAGGTTAGAATTCCAACATCCAATTCTTGCAAGTTCTAACCAAAGGTGTTATTCAAACCTCTTATAAACATCATTTGAAGTTGTTTTAACCTTAAATCCATCACAAACTAAGCCAAGAGTCAGTTTGCTCAAAAAATTTCTATTTGTGCAATTTTTTAGCCTTAACTTGCAAACTGTCATTTCACTCGTGCACTTTTCAATTTTCACTTCAACATCATCCATACACCCATAGCGGATCCAAATCCTTAATACACTTTTTGTAACAACTCCATCATCATCCTCCATTAAAAACCGAAAGTTGCAAATTGAGTTGGGTAGAAGAATTCAACAAGCTTCAAGCAAGCTAGGAGTTGGAACACATCAAGGGTCCAAGGAAGCTAGGTGATCATTACTTTATCTAGAAGAACTCATACGAGTTCGGAATTTTGTCAAAAAGAGGTAAGTGTCTCGAAACCGAATTCTCTATACAAGCATGCATATAACATCATTTTGTAGTTAGTAATGTAGATATCATATTGCTCAATCTTTCTGAATCCTCAACACTTAAAATCAATCGTGCCCATAGATTAGTTGAAATTTTTCAGTTAGGTTTTAATTGGTAATTTTGGAAATTCTTTTGATATTTGAGTCTTAGCTTAAATAAATTGCATGGTTGAAATCGTGGTGAAATTATGATTGAAATATACATTTTACATTTCTCAAAGAAGAAGCCATGCACGCTGGCTCGTATTTTAAAGTCGCGTTTTATAATATATATATATATATATATATATATATATATATATATATATATATATGTTTGTTCAGGTTTTTAGTAAACGAATTTATAGTCACCCTAGTGGTAGAGCAGGCGTGTCATACCTCGATTTTTAACCTAAGATACCACCTTACATATGCATCACCGCATCACTACGCTTCGAGCGAGAATAGATGGGTATGCGGCTTTCAGAAGTCAAAGTAAGGGTTTCTTCAAAATTTCATCTGTTCAAGATATGATCAATTAGGTTTGAGTTTCCACTCACTTCAATTGATCTATCTTAATCAATCATCAACATTTGATCTTTAGATTCCCCAACTTTTTCTCATGATCTACCTTGAATCGACCAATTAGGGTTTTGATCGAAGATAGTGAATCATTGACATTCTCGCTTCAATGGATGACCTATTTGTGAAGATTGATCTTAACATCTTCAATGCAACATCTTGACCTAATTTCATGGTTCAAAACATTGCAAAGTCCATGTTTCTTCATCGACAAATTTCGAACCATCGATGAAAATTCATCCTTGTCAAAGTCAACTTTGACTTTTGGTCAACTTTTTCAAGACTAAAATTTTTCAATCATAAAAATTTCAAATAGTCCATCATGATCATAAAAATCAAGAAATGTGAAAAAGTCAACAAAAAGTCAAGATTTGAATTTTTCTAACACTTAGAAACATTTTCAAGTGTTAAGAAACATGGTTTTCTCACTTTCATGGCCATTTTTCAACTAGATCCATTTGGATTTAAAAACTCAAAACATGAAAGTTGTAGGTCTTGTTACAAGCTTTCCAAAATGTCAAAGAACTTGCAAAACACGTTTTCTAGCTAGGCTTTTGATTTTGAAACATAGAGCTCCAAAACCATGGAATTCCAAGATCATGTATCAAAATTATAAGTCATTTTCACAAATCTCTCTTCTAGAAGCCTTGTCATCGACTTTGGATAGTTATAACCGATAAATACGTTAGGCATGATTGAAGAAGAGGATTGAATCAAGAAAATTTTTAACTATGGTTAGAAAGTAACTTTGCATTAAATGCAAAAGATTCCTTCTTACCACTTAAGCAAGTTGCAGCTCTCTCAATGATAACCTTGCCTTGTCATTCCATTTTTGGCCTATAAATAGAGGTAATTTCTTCATCTTGAAACTACACCAAAGCTATCATAATCAAGCTTTCCTTCTTTCTTTCTTAAATTCCAAGTTTCAAAGTTCAAAAGGGAAATTTTGCAATCTTCAAACCTTGCAAAATCGGAGCAAACTTAAGTTTCTAACATGTTCTAAACATCATTTAGAAGTAGTTTAAAACTTAAAACCATCGAAAAGTTAAGAAACAGTTTTCTACAATAAACTCCATTTGTGCAAGTTTTGAGCCAAACCGCCAAACCGAAAAAATATTCGTACAGCCTTGATTTCTCACTTCAAACACATCCTATACATCATATATAGATCCATACACTTAAACAAGTTCTAGAACAGCTCCATCACCATCTTCCATTTTCAAATTAAGCAACTTGTAACTTGACTTGGTCAAAAGTTCCAGCCACTCGTGACAAACTAAGGTAGGAACACACTCTGTGAGGTTCGTGGAAACTCAATCAATCCTTACTTTTAACTGGAAGTTGCCCGACTCGTCGGTATTTCATACCAAGAGGTGAGTTTCAAACTTTTATACCTCCACACATGCATTTTTAGCTTTAAATTGAAAAGGAAAATATAGATATCCAATCACTAAGTTATCTCGATCCTTAATTTAAACTAAAATTCACCGAGTTCAAATAATCAATCACTTTTCTCGCTAGGGTTTAAATTGGGATTTTCAAAATTCGTGTTCATCTTTGATTAATAATTTTAACAAGATACATGGTCGGAATCATGATGAAAATCTAGACATAATTGTATTTTGAACTTTAAAATTGATCAAGAAATGAAGAATTTCAAATCTTAGCCATGGCCAAATCACACCGCCAAATAAGAAGATGAAGTGTAATTTCTAATTTCAAGTGGGTTTAAAATATATATTTGTAGTTTAAGTTAAAACAACGGATGTATAGCCACCCCAAGTAAAGCCAACACCCTTAAAACTTCCTTTGCCTAAAGGTCCGTGGTTCAATCCCCGAACCTTTTTTTACAAAGGAAATAACAAGCTTCCGGTTGCTTCTCCTAAGTCCTTCCGAGGCTCGCCCTCTAGAGTGCTCAAGCTTCCCCCTAGCTCTTCATTTACTTCTCCGTACTTCTAGTACTTCCATCTCAGGCCTCAAGCTTCTAATGCTTCTAACTCCACAAGAAGCACCACACGCTCCTTCTCATGCCCGCTGAAGTAAGCTCTGATGCAGGTTTCTCACGCCGTTGCTAGCACACGCCCGTAAGCTCTTTCTCATGCTCCTCAAGCAAGTTAGCTTCTCCCAGAGCAAACCAACTTCGAACCCTTCCTGTATACAACTTCTAGACTTTTTCCAAACTTCATTTTTTCAAAACTCCTTCTAAACAAGGTGATTAAATGACAAGTTAAGCAAATGTCTCAATGGAAAATCTTCATTTCTAAGCCAAATGTCCAAGGTTCAAACCTCCTTAGGACCAAAAACTCTTTTTTTCTCAAAGTTTCTAGCAAACTTAAACATTTTCAAAACCATTCAAAACTTCTCATTTTGAGATGATTTTTTGCACACTTGTCATTTAATATACCTATTTTATGATTATGTCAAAAAAAATCCAAAATACTTTTCTTTTGATTATATTTTTATTAAGTAAAAATGGACATTTTAAGTATTTCTTAATACTTTTCAAAAATGTTTTTTTTTTCAATTTTCAAACTTAAATCTTTTTCAAAACTTCTTGTGAATATCCTTCACTTTTCAAAATCATTTTCAAAAACCTTTTCAAAAACATTTCAACAAACCCTCCTATGTACATATTCATTTCCTTGTACATAATCACCCCTTCGTGTACATATTCATTTCCTTGTACACATTCAAAAAACCTTATACATATTTAAGTTACACTTGTTTTAAACGCTTGTTTTATACCTTGTTTATATTTCCTTCAACTCCTGTGAATACATATCACACACTTGTTCATATAATCGTCATTATAACATAACAACTAGCTAACAACTAGGTTCCCTTTAGCCTCTCTTGGGCTTTGTACAAGATAACTCATTTTGAGTTACTCCTCTTGAGCTTTGTACAAATAACTCATTTACTAAGATAGCCTCCTCTTGAGCTTTGTACAAGATAACTCATTTATTGAGTTAGCCTTCTTAGGGTTCATATAAGAAAACTCACGGTTGAGTTTAGCCTCCGCTTAACTCATAAGACAACTCCCCTTGAGTCGGCCTCTTCGGGCACGTTCAAAAGAACTCCTCGTTAAGTTTAGCCTTCTCTTAGGCATCAAACAAGAAAGAGACTGAAATCTCTTATAGCCTCCTATTGGGCTCTCGATACACAAAGAATCACCCGCTTTGATAACCCTCGGTAGTATGATTTCCTGAAATCACTCTTGAAATCATAAGAGGATGGTTTCTCTGAAACCACTCTAAAGCCAAAGCCAACCATACCTATAGCTTCTTCGAGCTCTACAAGGACCTCGACGACCCTCGAATGCCTTCTTGGGCTCACAATACAAGGACCCTCGATGACCCCGAATGCCTCCTCTTGGGCTTACAATACAAGGACCCCACAGTTTTAAAACATCCCCTAATCCACAATCAATTTCTCCTAAGAGATTTAGACATTTATCATCTCTATGGAAGAAGTATCTCATCTATCACATCACATACAATCAAATACTTTTCAAACACTCTTTTCAAACAAAAACATCTTTTAATCTGTAAGTGGTAACGCTTGTACACTCAAGCAAAACACCCAATGCTTACAATTAAAGATCCAATCATCTTTTCAAACATCTTTCTTAAACTCGTAAGTGGTAACGCTTGCACACTCTACCTATAACTTACGATGAAAGATTTAATCATTTAATCAATCCTTCAAAATGTATGTGATGAAATAGATTAGATACATTTTTCATTAAGATGACATTTGTCTTTGTCTCTTAATAACTCCCGTTGCTTCCACTAGCATAAGTGGTGTTAGTGTTTTTAAGTTGGCATTAATTTTGGTAAAACTAGGCTATAACAATGTCTTGATAAATGTCATGACATTCAGAGATTGAAGATAAATCCTACTTGCTAAGGATGTTAAAGAACAACTCGAACTGAAGCTAAAGTCATAGTCGAAATTTCGCAGGTATAGCCCGATGTCATAACGTATGTTATGACATTCGCAGGGTGACATTCTTGTCGAACTGCTTTTTTCTGAGACTTTTCGTGAAGTTTGTTGAGTAAGCTAAATATTGTTTTTTCCTTATTAGAAAGCATGCTCACGTGGCTGCTAGGTTAATCTTAATTAGACCTAAATTAGTTGTTAAAAAGACCATGTTTTTAGGATTAAATTAAGTGAACCTAGCTATCTTTATGGAAGCCAAAACTTAAGTTTCGTGGATCGCTTCTATAAAAGGAATTCAACCCTTATAATCTTCTTTAGCCTCGAATTTATTGAAGATATAGCGTGTGTTATTTGTTCTGCTAGGAGAATTAACAGTTGTATTGTGTAATTTAGTTTCTCTTTGTGAGCCAAGCAACCTATCAATTGATAAGTGCATTGGACTAGGATTTGTTTGTAAGGGTAGTTTATCACCTCAAGCTTTGAAGCACGAAAGTGTTTGTCTCTTGATTGAAAGCTTTGAAGCAAGATCAAGATAGTTTATTGAAGTGTATCTTCATAATTCAATTATTCAATGGTTAATATCATTGTGATTGAGGGGAGTGGTAGAACTCCGATCTAAGTAGACTTAGGTTGAAGTTGCATTGGTAGGTTTTAAGTGAAGGAGATAAACTGGTTTATTCCAATTAATCTACCATAGTGAATTTCCTCCCTGGCAGTAGCCCCGATGTAGTGTGTTGACACAACCGGTAAACAACTTATTGTTCTTATTGCTTATATTTACGTGAATTGTTAACGAGTGTCGGATAGTGTGTCATAACATTCTCTCTGACATCACTGTCTCTGCTGCCGGGAATTTCAAGTGGAACTACGATTGCTCGACTTTCTCAATATCCTTGAGAATACGAGGCACAAGGTCTCATCCTTGGCGAGCATACTTCTTTCTCCCTCAAACCAAACAAAACCATAGCTCCCTTTAGATCCGAGCTACAAATGCTCTAATTCCCATTAGGATATGTATGCAGAAGATCCCAATGATCTTTGTGAGCACAATAATAACAAACCTAGGATCCCACAAATGTACCCTTCTTAAAATCCAAAGAAGAAACTTTACCAAGAATAAAAATAGCAAATTAAAACACACAAACATATCAAACTATTATATATAAAGCTATAGATAACTATATATATTTAGGGTGCCACATCTATTCCCTTTATATAACAAAACCCTGCCCTAATCTCCTGTTAATACGCGGTCTAGTTTAGTCAATGCATATCATATTTATTGAGGGTATTGCTTTCCCCTTTTCATCTCATTTTCTTGTCTTGGAAATAATAAAGCTTGATGCTCATGACATCTTTATAAACAAATCAAAAGAGTAAATTGTTTGAGCTGTGTTTGAATTGATTCGATTCTCTTGGCGTCACTTTAACGCCAACGCTACTCTTAAGTTATGTTGATACCTCGTGTCCGTCCGAATCCCCTCGCCTGCATCTTTTCCAATCCTTTTCACTCTTTCATATTTTCAAACTATTTTTCAAACATTTTCAAACTTGTTTTCTATATAATTTTCTAAAGCCGTGTAATAACAAGATACACATGAGGCTCGTAAATCTTTTCACATGCAAGCCTAAAGTCCCGAGTTCAAACCCCTTTGGCCTCGAAACAAATATTTATCATTTGTTTTTCAAGTTTTTAAACAAACTTCAATATTTTCAAAAACCAATCAAAATTTCTCATTTTGAGATGTTTATTTGCACGCTTGTCATTTAATATATCTATTTTCCGATTATGTCAAAAATGCAAAAAATATTATATTTTGAGATATTTTTATTAGTTTAAAAATAAGACTTTTTAAGTATTTTAAAATTCTTTCAAAAATGTTTTCTTCTTGATTTTTTAACCTAATCTTTTTCAAACATTCATGTGAATAAGTTTCACTTTTCAAATCTTTCAAAATGTTTTAATTAACTTACACACCTCTTTTCCATGATCGATTCGATTAAATCTTTTAAAATACAAACCAAACTAGGTTTTTTTCCTCGAAAATCTTTCGAACTCAAAATCAAATTGATCATGGGCCTCCCTTACGGTGTAAGTCCCAACCCTTTTATGTACATATTTAGTTCCTTGTACATATTCCACCCTTTTGTGTACATATTTAATTCCTTGTACGTATTCAACCATCTTTGTACATATTCAAGTATAACTAGTATCGTTCGCTATTTTTTATCCGCTTGTTTATACACCAATTCCACTAGTATTAAAAGGAGCATTATTCTCGGTGAAACTGCTCTTATTCTAGTGGGCCTCCCTTAAGGTGTAGGTTGCACACTTCCTTGTATATATCCAAGTAGTAATAGCTTTATTTTCTTGTTTTATACATTTGTTTATATATTTCCTTCATAAACTCCTATGAATGCACACGCGCACTTTGTCATATATATACTTGTTCATATACTTGTTCATGTTTATTTATGTCATTACAACTAGTATGACAACTAGGTTCCCCATAGCCTCCTTTTGGGCTTCGTACAAAAGAATTCCCTCGTTGAGTTAGCCTACTCCTGGGCTTCATACAAAAGAACTCCCTCAAGTAAGTTTAGCCTCTTGGGCCTCATACAAGAAAGAGATCAATCTCAAATGCTCTATTGGGCTTCGTACAAAGAATCTCCTTAGCTAGGATAGAACCCAAAGAGTATGGTTCCCCGGTGAAATCACTCTTAAATCCAAGCCAACCATACCTATAGCCTCCTCTTGGGCTCCCAATACAAGGACCCTCAATGTCCCTGAAAGCCTCCTTTTGGGCTTACAATACAAGGACCCTCAATGTCCCTCGATAGCCTCCTCTGGGCTTAAATACAAGGACCTCACGAGCTTCTTAAAAGCATCCCCATAAACAATAACAAACTTTTACACCTCAAAATTTTCCCTCATATTTCTATAGTCAATCCACATCTCCATACTCAAGAATTCCTCAAGGTTGACGGATGAACCCTCTCCTAAGAAATCAACCCATAACTAGGGTTTTGATTCTCTCAAGTCAAGGATGATTTATTGCCTCAAGTGATCATCATACCTCCTCATATGTCTCAAGGGATCACCATAGTGTTTAAAGCCTCACAACTCAAGTTTGCTTACCAATTGCTCGATGGTTTGAAAGTTGAATTGGACAAAAGTCAACTTTGGTCAATATACAAATAACCATCATTTTGGTCAATATTAAGATTTTGAAGTCACATTCATCATCCGATCAAGGGTTGATCATGATTCATCAAGAAAACTCAAGATTTGATCAAAAGTCAAAGTTTCTAAATTAGGGTTTTTTGATAAAAAGTCAATAGAACTTTGACTAGGCATAACTTTCACATACTTTATCAGAAATTATTCCACCAAAGCTCATTTTGAAGAGAATTAAGTTCTCTACAACTTTATGCCTCACAAGCTTTGGCAAAAATGCTTCATTTGGTTGTTATGGATTAAGACACTATAGGTCCTTCTAAAGTCAACAAAAGTCATCTTTTCAAAAGGAGTGTACATGAACACGGAAGCTTCTAAAAAGTTCAAGAACACTTCAAAATGTTGAAAATTGAGCAAGATATAATTTGTGCAAGTCCGGGAAATTTGAAGAAGTGCATGAAGAGAAATACTAGCAAATTCAAATTTCCAAATGGGCCCAAGTTTTTGTGATCCAAACTTGTTCCCAAGATGGTCCATGACCCTAAGCTCATCTACACACCCTTGCATTATTTATTTAATTTATTGTTGAATTATTTCATTAAATTCAATTTTAAATAAAATAAAACACAAAAGCAAAAGCATGTGCGGTCGGGCTTATTATTTGTATGACTTGATGTCCAAGATAGCTCATAATGTCAAAAACGCAAAGCATTAAAGGAAGATTGAACAAGGAAAAGAAAGATTTATTAAAAATTCAATCAAATATCTTTCATTGAATGCAATATATTTTTCACTTAATTCTTTACCTAATATCTTGCCCTATATATACACAAGATATTAAGACCAAAAGAAGACTGATTCATGCAGCCAAGAGACTAGTGGTTTTATTCCAAAATCTCAAAGGAAACTTGCAAACCTCGAATTCCAAATTCCAACCACTTTCCGTGTTTCGTTAGTACAACCTCCTCGAAGGTCCCATCAATCAATCCAAGTCCTTACACAAGGCCAAAGCACCACAGAACATGTCGTCCAAGTCATTCGAGTTCGTAAAATTTCGATTCGCTTTCTTTGATTCATGCATTATTAATGGCTTTTGATTGTTTGTATGATCTCAGGAGGTCCATTAGAACAAGTTTGGTGCATTAGATGAAAGTTTTAACGTGTAAACCGAAAAAACCATGGCTAGGTCGCACGCTTTGAAGCTTCGTATCCATGGTTACAAGTTTTGGGCGAAATAACCTCACCAATCGATCATGTTCTTGAATTGGGGGATAGGTCCCCTTGTTGCATCTATATTGTTTATTTTGCAGGTTTGATGTTGATGGTGATCGGAGAAGATGATCAGAGCTAACTCTGGCGTGCCTAGCTTCGTTTGACCGGCAAAGACTACGGCAACGCGTGCGTGGCTCGTTTTAATTGGCCAATTCTAAAAACTTGGGTCTCACGCGCGTGTATGTTTGAAAAATCAAAAATCTAGAACTTTGACTCATATATATTTATGAATGGCTATAATTCATGGATGTATCACCGCCCCAGCGGTAAGACATGAGTGCATAGTCCCTTACCCTTATCAGGTCGCTAGTTCGAACCTGCCTTTTGCCATTTTTTTCATTATTTTTCTGATTTGCACAGGAAACACACATATATTTATGGAGGTGCGCATATATCACCATGGTCAAGTGGTGTAGTGGTAGAATTTTGAACCTACAACCCCAAGGGCGTGGATTCAAACCTTAACAAGGCCAATCTACTTTTTAAACACTTGTTTTCTCTAACTTTTTCTTATTTCTTATTTTTTCAAATCATTTTTAATTTTTTTTCAAAAATTATTTTCACTATTATAAAAAACCCTAAAAATATTTTAATTTCAGATGTAGGATAATAAAATGTTTAATTAATTTTAGACACAAAAATATTTTATTTTCCTTTTATTTAAAATTATTTTCTTAATTAAATGCTAATTAATTAGAAATAGGTTTTTTTTTCTTTTTTCAATTAAAATCAATTCTAAAAATACCAAAAATATATTTTTCCTTTTAATTAGGTTTAGAACACTTATGTCTTTAGTCAAATATTTTTCTCATTTATTTATTTTTTTTCGCATTTAAATTCTAGAAAATAATGTATAGGTTGCACGTTTATTTTGTAATAGCGTAGATTTACAATTCCTCGCATTTTTCTAAATTATGTATTTGCTCATGGGATGTAATAGCCTTGGTTAATTTTACTTTTCCGCACCTCTATTATGTAACTTCCCCAAGGCCATGTAATAGCCTTAGTTTAAATTCTCTCACTTTATTTTTTGTACATATATAAACTCGCTAGATGTATGGCTAATAGGATTGCAATGACAAGATTTAAAATCAACCGTTAGATCACCTTAAAAATCAAGATAAACATCTCGAATCAACACACCTATCACACTTGCACCCTCCTTAGGGTATCCTCTTGTTTCCTCGGATTAACATGGTCATGTCCTCGGACGTGGGGTACCATTAGCAAAAGTCCTCGATTCAAAATCATCACAAAGATCATAGTCCCTCGATGACCCTCAATGTTGCCTACGAATATAAGATCTCGTCCCTCGGTTGTTGCATAAGAATAAATGATGATCGTCTCTTTGAAATTCTAGGGTATCCTTACAATGTTGCCTTCAATGACCATACGATGACCCTACGCCCCTCCCTTCACATCCAACGGATAGAGTTGCCTACAACTAATGGTAATGGATGTATCTAAAGGAGAAGAAAAATAACAAGAACGACCCTTCCGAGTAAGTAATAAGACTCTAAATTGCTTGGTCAATCCAATCAAAAATACTTTTCAAACCTCACACTTTTTTTCTTCAAAATACTCTTCAAACAAACACTTTGTATACATTCCAACGATAATCACTACAAAGCTTTACATTTTAAAAGAAACATTTCCAACACTGTCTCTATACATTCCCGAGGACCGATACAAGAATCATTATGAAGTCAAAGTGGAATACTTTTCAAATATTTTTTAAAACACTTCTTTTTCAAATCACACACATAGAAAGCAAATTTTCAAAAAGTGAGCTAAGCAATTAAGAGCCCGTAGATAGCTACGGATGGAAAGGGTGCTAATACCTTTCCTTTCATAATTACCTCCCTTACCTTTAATTTATCAAAGGTTTCTTGTTCTTTTCACCCTTCCTTTGTTGAATAAAAGAAAAGTCGGTGGCGACTCTTGCTATCCGCACATTTACGATAAAATACAAAACAAATAAGTCACTTCTCCCACCATGTTACAAAACTGGCGACTCTATTGGGGAGAACACCCAAAGAGAGGTTATCTTAGGGCTTTATATCACTTTTACTTGTTTAAATTACTTAACTTGTATGCTTTACTTTTAAGGGTTTCTTGGGTATATATTTGTGGGGGATCTTAAACCCAGATCCATGTTTCCTTAGGTAAGTAGCAATAGATTATCGCGACTGTCTGACATAGACCGAAACGGTTAAAATGATGGCTACGGTTAGTGCGACACTTTGAATGCCCTGATGTTTCTCATGTTCAATTGAGGAAATATTTGGCATCTGTGTGGTGTCATCAAGCATTAACTTAAATTTTAGAACCCTAATTGACTCATCTTGGCCATTAGAAAGTAGTGAGATAGCCGACTTCAGTGCAGACTGAGGTTGGTTGATACTCGATGATACACTCATTGACATTAGACTTTTGGGATGTTTTGGTCGACCATTTGGTAGTCGTATTGAAATAAATCCATGAAAGATCTGTGGATAGGAGATTCTTAGAACCCGGTTACTATTGTAGGACAGCAGGTTGAACCAAATTAAACTTGGTAGGGTAGACACTCATACCAATGCAAGCCTTAAGCCAGGGTCGGTTGTGGTGAATCAAGGTGGTGCTTTTTGCTATTTAAACATGACATCATAACATCATAACGTCATATCACACATTACTAACCATTTCATGACCTGTGGATTTACTTTTTGTTTACTTTGTAGGGTTATGGATTCCGTGAAGACCATCTCGAATCAACTTTAGGGCATACCCATCACCAAGGAATTAGTCTCGAAAATTTCCACCACGCCCGGCTCATCAAAGGCATGGTTAATATTCACTCTCGACTTGGTGTAACACGGTGAACCGACTTTGTAGAATTTTTGTATCGCAAATGTGCGGATAGCAAGAGTCGCCACATCGACTTTTCTTTTATCCATTAAGGGAAGGTAAAAGTACGTAAAAAGACCTTCGTTAGATTCTCGAGTAAGGGAGAAGGTTATGAAAAAGGAAGGTATTAGCACCCTTTCCATCCGTAGTTATCACGGGCTCTTAGTTGCTCTTAGATCACTTTAAAAATGTGCTTTCTCTGTGTTTGAAAATGTTTTGAAAAGGCATTTCGCTTTGACTTTGTAATGATTCATGTAGGAATGTATACAGTGTTCTGAAATGTTTCTTTTTTGAAAAGAGTTTGAACTGACAAAGTGTGAGGTGTGAAAAGTATTTTGATAGAGCAAGCAACTAAAAAGTCTTATTACCTACTTAATTGGTCGCTTTCGTGTTGTTTTACTTTCCTTTAGAATAGTGCTATCCATACCATTAGTTGGTAGGTAACCCATTCTGGATGCGGGACATTCAAGGGACATCGATGGTCATAGAAAAGCAACTTGTAGGAAGTATCCTAGCACATTCAAGGACTATCATCATTTTCGAGGCGACAATCGAGGGTCAAGATCATGTATTCGGAGGCGACATCGTGGGTCTTATGATCTTTGTATCAAGGGACTATGATGATTTGTTTTGAAGGCAACGGTGCTAGAATACCTCTACGCTCGGAGGACTGACCATTTGAATCGAAGGCAACGAGAGAGAATTACCCTAAGGGTGTGTGAAAGAGTGTGTTGATTTCGGTATTTTATCTTGAATTATGAGTGAGCTATGTCCAATTTTATCTTGCCACACGCCTAATTACTAGCATTATAGGATGCGGAAATTAAATGCGGAAAGTAATGCGGAAGATAAATCCTACGCTATTACATGGCTTTGGGCGGATACATAATTTAAAAGTGCGGAAAATAAAACCTAATTAACTATTACATCCCATAAGCAATTACATAATTGAAAGAAACGATAAAAGAAATCGTCCAAACGGATAACCGTGAAAAGATGAGAAATCGAAAATACGAGGAAATCGAATAAGAGAAAATGTTAGTAAAAATAATAATTTTAAATGAGAAAAATATTTCATGCTGAAATAACATTAATATGCTAAAATAATTTTTGGGATTTTTGAGTTAATTTAATAATTAAAACTAATTAAAAGTGATTTAAATGATAAATTAGAAATAAAATCAAATATGCTTGCAAAATAATATTTTTAATTTTATAAATTAAATAAACATTTTCTGAAATAATGCAAAAAGAAAAATATTTTTGGTGTTTTTTAATGCATGATAAAAATTATGAAATAAATTAAAATGAATGAAAATATTAAAATAAAGAAAAATAGAAAAATATGAAAATAATTGAGTTTGAAAAGAAAACAAACCGGTCCCGGCATGGTTCGAACTCATGACCATGAGGAGCATCTTGCACAACAACGCTTTTAACCACTAGGACAAGTGTCACTTGGTGTTTGAAAACCGAATCAATTGAATATACGATGGCGTCCCGGAAATTGAAGTCAACCAACATGACAAGGTGGCCTCGATTGGAAATGAATGGACTTAACGCTAGTTTATTACTAGCTCTCTATTAACCGAACAACACGAGCCCTAGTCTTGCCTTTCTCCAAAGGCCAAGAAATCCAAACCGAAAATAAGCGAAATAAAGGAAAAGAGACCCCTACCCCTAAATCGAGGGTCAGAATCACGATGGTGGTATTAGTTTCAATTGAAAGTGCTCAAGCGATCGTTCGATTCAAACGTTTTGAACCCTAACAATGGCAATATGGATTCTAGACGGCAAGCTTACATGTAATGATCAAATGCATTCTAATGGATGCCCCGAACTCAAATATGCAAACAAAAATGCTTAAATACCATGAATAAAAGAAACCAAATTGAGAAAAATACCAAATGGAGCAATGTATAGGGCACGATTCTGGTGGTTTGCTTCGAGTAAGAGTTGCTTTTGCTTACCGGACCTATGAACACAATGGATGGCTTAGAACCTTGAAGTGGCTGAAAATAAAATTCAAATTTTTCCAATTCTTGAAAAATTTTGGCAAAATAAGGGTTGTTTTTGGCTAGGTTTGTCCTTTTGCATGCATATCATTGGCTATTTATAGAGTGAATTAGGAGAGAAAACAAGAAAAAAGATTTGGTTTTGAATGCATTGAATGATTTTCAAATAAAATCAAATTTTGAAAGAAATTTGATTTTCTCTTAAATGAATGATCAAGCACGAATTTGGTATGTATTTTGGCCTTGGACCTCAAGTTTGATATAAAATCACTCTTTTGAAAATATCTTATTTTTATTTTATATAATTTAATTTTGAATTAAATTTTAAAATTCAAAATAAATTAATAAAATAGAAAATTGCCATGGCCAAGCATTTATGGGTCACAAATAATGTCATGAACAAGTTTGGATCAAAAGATTATAGGCCCATTTGGAAAATTTTGCATTTTGACCAATATCTCCTTTTGTGCAATTGTCCAAATTGCCCAACTTCTGAATAGTGTATCTTGCTCAATTTTCCACATTTTTGAGTGTTCTTGGACTTTTGGAAATTCTAAGAGTCCTCTAACCAACCTCTTTGGTTTCATCTCAATTGAGTTTCCATGCTCAATATATCTTCAAAACAAAATGTTGACTTTTGTTGACTTTGAAAGGACCAGAATGTTTTGATCCATACCTTCCAAATGAAGCATTTTTGAACATTTTGTGAGACATGAAGTTGTAGAGAATTGAATTTCCTTCAAAACAAGAGGTGTGGAAAATTTCTGAGAAAGTATGAAGAAGTTATGCTCACCAAAGTTTGGTTGACTTTTCACTAAGAAACCCTAATTTAGAAAGTTTGACTTTTGAGCAAATCTTGAGTTTTCTTGATGAATCATGATCAACCTTGATCAAATGATGAATGTAACTTCAAAATGAGGATGTTGACCAAAATCATGAAGTTTGATTGTATGTTGACCATGCTGACTTTTTGTCCAATAAACCGATTTTCAACCATCCGAGCAATTGTCGAGGAAACTTGACTTGTGAGGCTTGAAACTTGACATGGAGAATCTTTGAAGCATATGAGGAGGCATGAAGACCATTGGAGATGTTGAAGTCCATCTTGATCCGAAATACCAAACCCTAGTTTGGGTTGATTGTCTAGAGGGTTTGTCTGATCAACCTCGAGGAATCCTCGAATGGATGTATGGAATCTTGAGAAGATGGAGGGCAAATTTTGGGTATGACACTTGGTTACCCGATTTTGAAGAAGATATGATGAGAGTTATATTCTAGTTCTTGAACCTAAACATCAATCGCTTTACTTCCCAAATTATCGGGCTATACCTATAATGAAAGAGTTCTCTAAGCTACTGATACCCAATTTCAATCGATACCTTTCACCGTTTAGAAAAGTTTCAAGATTTGAAGATTACGGTAGCAGCTTTTACATCTAAAATGTTTAGACATTGCGCCAATTGGGAAATAAGAAGTGGAGTTAAGGTTTTTCTTTCTAAGCCCCGGCTATAAAGAAGACTCGAAAATTCTTAAAGGCTATGAGTTTCCATGCTCCCAAGACATTTTGACTTCTGCCAATCTATAGTTTGGTGCTATTTCCTAATCCGACCAATTCATAGACGTGAACACCATCAAAATATTTCACTCATAATCCTGCGGCTCACCTTACTTGAGATATTATGCATTTCTCCACACTCGTACTATGAAAAGACAAAGAACTCTCATGTGTTGCATACGTTATTATCCAAGTGGTTTATTTTGCACCTTCCTCGATAAATGGTGAATAATGAAAAATGTATGAAGTGGTCTCAAAGGTTGATGTCACTATCTTATATAGATATCCTTTGGTGTCTCTATTCTCAAAAGACTTCACTTTCATTGAGTACTGTGGAAAATTCCCTAATGTACCAATCCTTGTCATAAGGGAGGTATCACTTACAACCCTTTCTCGCGGCCACGACAATTTGGTTTTGCTCAAAGATATGGACCTCCGATATGCTCATCCAAGGCATTATGTTTGACACTACGCCAAAGAATCTTCAAGGTTACCGTCAAGATTTCTCGCATGCTGGGGCATGGTAAAGAAGACCGATACCAAGACCTCATCAAAATTCCACCCTTGGGAACCTTACCTCAAATGTGGGTGCGATCACGCCTAAAATCTCATGATGCCATATGTCGCTATCCTACCCGTAATTGGGAACCTGTCAAATGTGTGACGAGTCTTATACCATTCTCCATCCGCATGCCTATTGATTTTAAAAAATTATAGAGATCTTGGATTCAACTCAAAGAAGAAAGCGGATACCTTCAAAGCTCAATGCTATGCAAGCGAGAAAAGAGTATTGAAGTTGACGAAGCTACTTCACGAAGAATAGAGCATTAACGCCTACGTCAACCAAAGAGGTAACGCCTATGGGAGGCCTAAGCACTAGGAATTTCATTTTTTGTACTTGAATTTTCTTTTGTATTACTAATCAGACTAATAAAAAGTTTGTTCATGCTTTGTTTACCAAATTTAAATTTCTAAGGTCCTTGAAAATATTGCATTGCATAACATTGCATATCATAGCATATCATTTCATAATAGGTACTCTGAAGACCAGTTTTCTCATTCTCTCATTGCTTTTATTTCAAAGAGAATGGCTCTCGAACAAACTGTCAAAGATCTCCAGGATGAGAATGCTCAGTTCCAAGAGATGTTCACCAACTTGTCCCAAGGGCAGAAAGATCTAAAAGAGATCATCATCAAAAAGAAAAAGAAGAAGATTGTTGGTATTCTCAAGACGGAGAAAAGGTACAAAGGTCAGGTCAAAGTGGTCAGACAACTTGAGTTCTTAGACAAGAGCGGCGAAACTGAAGGAAGCGTCAAGGCCAATTAAGGAAGCCATCATGGGTCTTAAGAAGATGAGGAAGAAGACTATATGAGCGAGCAGTATCCTCCTGACGATGAGAAATATAAACAACTTGAAGATCGTCTGAATGCTGTGGAGAGTCTGAAAATGTTAGGGATGAATTTTGATGATTTAAGCCTGGTTCCTGGAGTGGTCATTCCCCACAAGTTCAAAGTTCCTACTTTTATGGCACGATGTCATTTCTTGTCGAAGCTTCATCTGAAGTCCTATGTTCAGAAGATTCAACCCCACACTATTGATAGGAAATTATGGATGCATTTCTTTCAAGAAAGTCTATTTGGAGCATAGTTAGAATGGTACTATCAACTAGAGAATACTCACATTCGCATTCGGAATGAGTTGACTGATACTTTCTACAAATAACACCAAAGATAATGTTCGAATTGGCACCAACCTCGCATACAATCACATATGTCTATGAGCCGTGTGTCATACCCCAAAATTTGCCCTCCTACTCCTCAAGATATTTCATACATCCATACTCAGGATTCCTCAAGGGTTGATCGACAAACCCTCTCCTAGATAATCAACCCAAACTAGGGTTTGGCATTTCGACAAGATGGACTTCCAACATCTCCAATGGTAATCATGCCTCCTCATATTCTTCAAAGATTCTCCATGACAAGTTTCAAGCCTCACAAGTCAAGATTGTCAGACAATTGCTTAGATGGTTGAAAATCAATCAGATGGACAAAAAGTCAACTGTGGTCAACATACAACCAAACTTCATGATTTTTGGTCAACATCCTCATTTTGAAGTTACATTCATCATTTGATCAAGGGTTGATCATGATTCATCAAGAAAACTCAAGATTTGCTCAAAAAGTCAAACTTTCCAAATTAGGGTTTCTTAGTGAAAAGTCAACCAAACTGACCGAGCATAACTTTCTCATCTTATTCGAATTTTCCCACCAAAGCTCATTTTAAAGGAAATTCAATTCTCTACAACGTCATGTTCAAAAATGCTTCATTTGAAGGTATGGATCAAAACATTACAGTGTCCTTTTCAAAGTCAACAAAAGTCAACATTTTGTTTTGAAGATATATTGAGCATGGAAACTCCAATTGTGATGAAACCAAAGAGGTTGGTTAGAGGACTCTTAGAGACTTCTAAAAGTCCAAGAACACTCAAAAAATGTGGAAAATTGAGCAAGACACACCATCTACAAGTTGGGCAATTTTGAAGAAGTGCACAAGAGAAATACTTGTAAAATCAAAAATTTTGCAAACGGGCTTACTTTTCATCCAAACTTGTTCCTTATACAATTAGGAATATCCAGCCCAATGCCACGAATTTTTATTTTATTTTTCTATTTAATTTGGATTTTATTCATTTAAATACAAATTAAATTAAAAATAAGGTATAAATCAAAATTAAATGCAAATTGATTTTTCTCTCATCCTTGAGATCCAAGTAACCTAAAGTTAGTAAAGAATTTCGAATTTGATTGGATTTGGAAAGAAATTGATTGAAATTGATCGTAAAGAAAAATTTGATTTGTACAAAATCAAATATGTTTTGTATTGATTGATGATGATTTCTTCCTCAAATCACCCAATTCCATCTACTATATATATACAATACATACCACATGAATTAGAATGTAAAATTGCTTCGAGAAACCCTATTCAAACTCAAAAACGTGCACTACAAGTCTCTAGCACTTTGGATTCAAATTTTTCAATCGATTTTGAGCATCCAAACATGCCTTGATACCCCGAGTGATTCCCACCTTACATTGTCCAAAAGCATCAAGAATCACTTAAATCACGATTTGGTTTGTTCATACTTTTCAAAATTCAATTGCTATTCATGCATTGTTAATGTGTTTTGATGTTTGTTTCGTGCTTAACAAGGTTTAAAAGTTTTCGGGTCATCCAATTGAATTTTCGTCACTGAAACATGATATACCATGATTAGGGTTTCGCATCGCTTTTAGGTTTCTAATTAGGTTAAATCGGACCAAACCGATGCCACCAGATGATCACGTGACTCAAGACTAATCGAACCATGGCTTTAGATTTCATTTATATTACTTGTATGTGATTTTTGATGTTAGCAGGGTCATAGCGTCAAAACGGGTCGACGAAAAATTCCTAGGATTCAAACGAAGAAGACGATGTCTTCGTGATTTGAGTGGCCGTGATTCAACTGGGTTTAAAACGTGTTCGCTGTAATCTCCGCAACACATGGACGCCTAGCTCGCTTGGTCGTGTGGCGTTGCCAGAGGCTAGTCACCTGGTTCGATTCCCCGTAAGGACCATTTATTTTGCTTCCTTTACAAACCAATATATGTTTTTTTTCATATTTTCATATTTTCTATTTATCATTTTCATGCATTTTATTTTTCTTTCATAATTTTTTACGCATTTAATAACATCAAAAATATTTTTCTTTTGCATTATTTTCTTTAAAAATGTTTATTTAATTTTATAAAAATTAAAATATTATTTTTGCATGCATATTTAATTTAATTGATAATTTATCATTTAAATCACTTTAATTGATTTTTAATTATTAAATTAACTCCAAAAATCCCAAAATTTTTTTTTAGCATATTAATGTTATTTTTGCATGAAATATTTTCTCATTCAAAATTATTATTTTTACTAACATTTTCCTCTTATTCGATTTCGTATTTTCCGGATTTCTCATCTTTCACTGTGTTATCCTGCTTTGGACGATTTCTTTTACCATTTCTTTTTTCAAGTATGTAATTGCTTATGGGATAATAGTTTTAATTAGGGCTTTTATTTTCCGTATTTTAAATTATGTATCCGCCCAAAGCAATGTAATAAGCGTAGGAGTTATCTTTTCGCACCTTACAACCAAGATTTAATTTCCGCACCCTATAAATCTAGTAATTAGAAGGTATGGCAAGACTAAAATCAACATAGCTCACTCTAATTTTCAAGATAAAATACCGAAATCAACACACTCTTTTCACACATGCACCCCTTAGGGTAATTCTCTCGTTGCCTTCACGAATTCAAATGGTCATGTCCTCGAACGTAGAGGTATTCTAGCACCGTTGCCTTCAAACAAATCATCATAGTCCCTTACAAAGATCATAAGACCCACGATGTCGCCCAATACATGATCTTGACCCTCGATTGTCGCCATTTAAAATGATGATAGTCCCTTCGAATGTGCTAGGATACTTCCTACAAGTTGCTTTATGACCATCCGATGTCCCTTCGAATGTCCCGCTTACATCCAACTAATGGAGTTACCACCAACTAATGGTATGGATAGCGCTTATTCTAAAGGAACGTAAAATAACACGAAAACGACCACCAGTAGGTAATAAGACTTTTAGTTGCTTGCTCAATCAAAATACTTTTCACACCACACTTTTTTTTCAAAGTTCAAATACTTTTCAAAACAAAACATTTCCTAACACTTTGTACATTCCTACATGAATCATTACAAAGTCAAAGCTTAAATGCCTTTTCAAAACATTTTGTCAAACACACGTAAAGCACAATTTTAAAGTGATCTAAGAGCAACTAAGAGCCCGTGAGATAATCACGGATGGCGGGTGCTAATACCTTCCCTTTTCATAACCTTTCTCCCTTACTCGTAATCTAACGATGGTATTTTCTATACTTTTACCTTCCCTTAATTGGATAAAAGAAAAGTCGGTGGCGACTTTGCTATCCGCATTATTTGCGATACAAAACCTACAAAGTCGTCACCGTGACATGAATCAAGCATCACGGGAGACACCCTAAAGAGAGAAGCCCTACTTAGGGATTTCTAGATCACCTTAATGCTTTTTTGCTTGATTTGCTTGCTTTATCTTTAAGGGTTGCTTGGGTATTATATTTGTGGGGGATCCTACACCGATCCGGTTTCCTTTTAGGTAAGTAGCAATAAAGTCACCTACTGCTAGAAGTATATCGAAACGGTCAATATGATGGCTAATGCTAGTGTGACACTGGATGTCCTGATACTTTCATTTCCAAGTTGAGGATAGTATTTGGCTTCCGCGGTGTCATCAAGCACTAACTAAACTTTTAGAACCTTAATCGACCCATCTTGGCCATTAGAAGGTAGTGAGATGGTCGACTTTGGTGCGATAAGGTTGGTCGACATCGATACGCTCATTAAGATCCAACTTTGGGATATTTTCGTCGACCACTTGGTAGTCGTATTGAAATAAACGCCTACGAGAAAGATCAACGATGAGATTCCTAGAACCCTGTTACTATTATAGACAGATGAACCAACTCAAACTTTTGGTGGGGTAATCACCATACCTCATGCAAGCCTTAAACCTAGGCTCATTGTGTGAATTGTTTGTGTGTGCAAACATGACATCATGACATCATTCGCATTGCATATCATTTCTAACTATTTCAAGGACCTAGGGATTTATCTTTGCCTTGTTTTGTAGGAACTATGGCTTCTAGAAAGACTATCCGAATCAACTTCATGGGTATGCCTTCTCACCAAAGAATTGGTTTTAAATTTATCATGCCCAGCTCATCAAGATATGGTTATCTACTTGATTTGCTATCTCCGTTTTGAAGAAGATATGATGCATGTCCTATTCCAGCTTCTTTGATCCAAAACACCATTGCTTTACATTCCCGTGATTATCGCTGGTTCCACTTGAAGAGTTCTCAAGTTACTGATACCCATTCTCGACAAAATGCCATTCACCTTTAGAAAAGGTTCCTAGGTACGAAGACGTCGATCGCCCTTTACATCTTAAGCGCCGTATTATGAATCCAATTGGGAAACTAGAAGTGAGTTATGGTTTACTTGCCAAGTTCTTAATTAAGAAAGCCCGAGAATTTCAAAGTCATGAGTTTCCATGCATTCAAGACATTGTGCCTTGCTAATCTATGGTTTGGTTCTATTTCCTAACCGATCAATTCAGATGTCAATGCCATCGTTGTTTCTCACCGTAATCCAAAGGCTCACATTACTTGAGATATCCCGCATTCTCCACACTGCATCATCAAAAGACAAGGAACTCTCATGTGTGTATACCGCTACTTTCCGGTGGTTTATTTCGCACCTTCCTCCATCGCTTTGAAGAATGAACAAAGGTTGAGATGGTCTCAAAGGTTAATGTCACTCTCTCATTCGTGGACATCCGCTGAGTCTTTTCTCTCAAAAGGATTTCACATTCATCGAGCTGTGGAGAGTTCCCTGTACCACTCCCAAGTATAAGGGAGGTATTACTACAACCCTTTCTAGCTCTATCGTCGCTTGGTTTTGCTCAAGAGATGGTCCATGATATGCTTCTCCAAGATATTGTGTTCGACTACAACCACGATCTCCGAATTACTGATTAAGGTTCATACACGCCGGGCATGGTGTTAAGATCGATACTAAGACTTTGGGGCACCAAAACTCCATTCCTTGGGAACCTCACTCAAATGGGTGCGAGCTCGAGCTCAAAACCTCATGATGCCATTCATCACTGCTTTACCAAGAATTATAGAACCTCGTTGTTATAGGTGACGCATCTCTACACTGTTTCTCCATCCCGACATGCCTACCGATTTTGAAGACTGAAGAGATCCTCGGATTCACTTTAAAGAAGAAAGGGATACATTCAAGCTCGCTGCTATGCAAGTGAGAAGAAAGTGCTAGAGTTGACAAAGCTCTTCACGAGGAGCGAAGTATCAACGCCACTCTCAACACCAAGAGGAAGCGCACTGGGAGACTTAGAGTTTTAGGATTTTTATGCTTTTTTATTGTTTGAACTATCTTTTGTACTTAAAAAGAAAAAGAAAAAAGAGTACTAATAAATGTTTTTTCATGCTTGTTTAACAAATTTAAATCTCTAAGGTCCTTGAAAACATTGTATTGCATTCGGATAAACATTTCATATCATAGCATAACATTGCATCACAGTACATCAGATTGTTTTCTATTCTCTCGCTATTTATTTTAGCGTAAATGGCTCTTGAATGTACCATCAAAGATCTCCGTGCTCGTAATGCCTCGCCAGAAGATGTTCACTAGCTTGGTCCAAGGCCAAGAAGATCCGAAGCCTCATCAACAAGTTAGTTAAGGTCAGGTCTTCAACACGGGCGTATCGCTAAAGGTGGTCCTAAAAGGTTAGCCGGATAGAGCTCTCTCAAGGAAGTGTCAAGAATGAGGGAGGTCAGGTAAGAATGACCGATTCCCGAGAAAGAGAGGATCGCCTCGACTATAGCCAAGACTGGCGAAGAGACAAGTACAAAACTTGAAGACCATCAATGTCGTGGAAAATCCAAGATGTCGTGGCCGAATTTTGATGATTCGAGTCTGCCTTCCCGTGTTGTGATTCCTCCCAATTAAAGTTCCAACTTTGCCAAGTATGATGGTATTTCTTGTCCAAAAGTCGCATTGAAGTAAAGGCTATGTCAAAATCAACCCCACACCCATGACGTAATGTCAGGATGCATTATTTTCAAGAGAAGTTTGTCCTAACTCAATTGGAGTGGTATTATCACCGAGAATGACCGTATCCGCACGCGGGAGTGACTTGGCAGCTTTCACGCATGCGATGAGTAAATGTCAATTGACACCCACTGCATGCAACTACTGCAGCATGTCCATGGTCGTGATGAGAAGTTCAAAGAGTATGCTCAAATGGAGAGATCTAGCAGCAGTAGTTCACCCACCCTTGTCCAATAGGGAATTGGTTGATATGTTCATGGGAACACCGACAGTCCATTCTTCAATCATCCGATTGAAACTCACGGACCACCGGAAATATATCGATGTGAGCGACGTCAGGTATCAAGAGCGGGAAGATTCATTGTAGTCATCTTCGAATGTCACAAGAAATTCTTTTGGTGGTAAGGAAGAAGCCACGTTGTATGGTCAAAAGCGAGCCAAGACCGATCGCTCAATGTAAAGGGCCAGTGATCTCCAATCCTACATCGCGACAACCTCGGGAGACAACGCCATGTAGCCGAACGCCTACCTAAGACAGGCATAAAGATCAACATGCCATTATCGCAAGAATTGCAACACATGTTGAAAGCAGAAATGACACTGAAGGATCCTCAAATGTCAACACTTCCTCTCCCGAGATAAACCTAATGCTAAGTGTGCTTACTAATTCAATAGCCCGTAACGCATAATCGGCTACCGCTGGGCTCAAGAACAAAATTCAAGATATGATCAAGCTAAGCATTGAGTTCGACCCTCCTATTGAGACCCAACATGATCATACGCCTATGCCTAACCATGATAGAGTTCCAATGTCAGTTGGAGAGGATACTCATTTCAACATAGATGACTTGACCATTCCTCCCGATGACTCAAGAAGAATTTGTCGCGTTTGTCAATCCAGATGCCCGTGAGAATTGTCGCTGGGCCCATCTGCGCCTGATGGTTGTGCTTGGTCGAGAAGACGTGTTCATGCATGATGGATAACCGTGAAATACTATTTCAAACCACCGTGCGTAAGTCAGTGAAGATATGTCTAAGTCAAGATCGACAATGTGATTGAAACCGCACCATCTGGTGTGGGACAACCTTGGGACCCAAGTGGAAAGTATGATTACATGGTGAGGTACACTGCTCCCCGAGAGCAAGATTCCTATCAAAGATGTTAAGGCAACCTGACTGGGGTGACGATTTCCCGTAAGACTATGCCGATGTTAACACTATAAGGATCACGATCCTATGCCTGAGTGGCACCTCTCATCATTACTCTCCAAGACCGCCTGTATTCCCCGACAAGGCTATTCCTGAACTATGGAGTCGATGTTTATTATCATGGCC
>CM038794.1:14975200-15025973 GCA_021764765.1 Vicia sativa
TTCTTGATGAATCATGATCAACTTTGATCAAATGATGAATGTAACTACAAATGAGGATGTTGACTAAAAATTATGAAGTTTTGACCGTATGTTGACCATAGCTTGACTTTTTGTCAACAATAACCGATTTTCAACCATTTGAGCAATTGTTCATAATCTTGACTTGTGTTTGAAACTTCGATATCAAATGGAGACCTTTGAAGCATATGAGGAGGCATGATGAACATTGAGATGTCGAATGTCAATCTAGAAATGAGAATTGTCAAACCCTAGTCTGGGGTCGATTGTCCAAGAGAGAGTTTTGTCCTGATCAACTCTCGAGGAATCTTTCGAAAGATGGATGTATGAGATATCTTGAGAAGATGAGGAAAATTTGGGTATGACAGGGTATTTGTGATTCCAATCCCCGCATCAAGAAAACTACCGAGATCAACGCAATAAGAGCCTGAACCGCCATTTAAGATACATAAAGATCAATATGCCGTTGTCGCAAGCCTTGCAACACATGTTGAAGCGTAGCCGATTATTAAGGATCCTCCTCAGAGTGTCAACACTTCCTCTCCGAGATACAATCCTAATGTACAACCATTCTAATAGCCTGTGTGATACTTGAACTGACTTTTTGGATTTTGTATCGTAGTGATAGCAAGAGTCGCCACCGACTTTTATTTTATCCAATTAAGGGAAGGTAAAAGTACGTAAAAAGACCTCAAGTAGACTCTGAAAATGAGAAGTTATGAAAGGGAAGGTATTAATTTCATCCGTAGTTATCTACTGCCTTAGTTGCTTCAGATCACTTTAAAAATTGAAGCTTTCAGGTGTTTGACAAAATGTTTTAAAAAGGCATTTCGCTTGACTTTGTAATGATTCATGTAGGAATGTATACAAAGTAATGGAAATGTTTAGTTTTGAAAAGAATTTGAACTTTGAAAAAGTGTGTGGTGTGAAAAGCATTTGATAGAGCAAGCAACTAAAAGTCTTATTACCACTCGTAATTGGTCAAGCTGTTGTTTTACTTTCCTTTAGAATAGCGCTATCCATACCATTAGTTCGTAAAACTTTATTTGTTGGATGTAAGGGACGCTCATGGGACATTTGGATGATCATAGAAAGTAACTTGTAGGAAGTATCCTAAACATTCAAGGGACTATCATCATTTTCATAGGCGACAACGAGGGTCGGCAGACATGTATTCGTAGTTACATCGCGGGTCTAAGGATCTTTGTATCAAGGGACGCGATGATTTATTTCTGCTGGGCAACGGTATATAATTTCATTCGAGACATGACTATTTGAATTGTAGGCAACGAGAGAGAATTACCCTATGGGTGTATGTGAAAGAGAGTATTGATTCGTGTTTTATCTTGCAAATTAGTGAGCTATGTTGATTATTATCTTGCCATACACTTAGTTACTAGCAATTTATAGGTGCGGAAATTAAAATGCGGAATGTAAAGTATGGAAAGGTAAATCCTACGCTATTACATGGTTTGGGGCGTATACATAATTTAAAAATGGAAAATAAAAGACCTAATTTAAACTATTACATCCCATATAAGCCATATTATTGAAAAATAAAATGATAAAGAAAAATTGTCCCAATCGGATCAACCTCCAAGAGAATGAGAATCTGAAATGCGATATAATCTAACAAGAGAAAAATGTTAGAAAAATGCAAATTTTAAAATAAGAAAAATATGTCATGTTGAAATACTATAAATATGTTAAAATAAATTTTGGATTTTTGGATGCATTTTGATAATTAAAATGAATTAAAAGTGATTTAAATGCAAAATTATGAATAAAAATAAATATGCATGCAAATTACATTTTTAATTTTATAAATTAAATAAAGATTTTCCTCGAAATAATGTAAAAGAAAAATAATTTTGATGATTTTTTAATGCAAATAAAATTATGAAAAGAAACTAAAATAATGCAAAATATTAAATAATGAAAAATATGAAAAAATATTGAGTTTGTGAAAAGGAAAACAAAACCGGTCCCTCGAGGATCGAACTCGGACCCTCGAGTATCCGGGAATGTAAAGCTTTACCACATACGCTACGCGTGTGCAACATGTTTGGAAACGGAGCGAGCGGGATCAAACACGCGTCATTTCTCCCGATTCTCTTATTCTCGCCAGACTTCATCTTCTTCCTTTCAAATATTTGAATCCAACATCATGGCTCGACGCTAAGTCCCCGCAAACATCAAAATCCAAAGATACATATAAATGAATTCTAAAGGCATGGTTCGACCGATCATTACTTAACACATTGGTACAGTGTCTTATAGTCCAATTTTTCCTGCTTAAAGAAACCCTAAATCGACCTCGTAAACTCCTAGCAATGGTGATATGCTCGGCCATGGAAATTGATTAAAGCACCCGTAAAGCTTGCAAACACATCACTAATCACAAACACAAACACAAATCATGTTAATAATGCATGAATGAAAGAATACGATTTTGAAATTTCAAGAACAAAACCAATTTTGATTCACGATTCTGATGGTTTTGGCAAAGCAAAGGTCCGGAATGCTTCAAGGGATGTCAAGAATATGTTTCAATCCTCAAAATCGCTTTGAAAGTGGCTGGATCGCTGGATCGCTAGTAGCTCAAGGTCACGGATTTTTGAGTTCTAGGTTAGGTTCTCGAGCCAATTTTTCGTTCCTTTCTTGAGATATAGGTATGCATCATATATTTATACCGATGGATTCGATGGTTTCTGGAAGAGAATCAATCAACATTCAAAGCAAATCAAATTTGATTTTGTAAAAATCAAATTTTCAAAATTTGATTAATTTCCAATCCAATCTTGTATATTGATCAAATTTCAAATTTGTCGCCTCTCGTGGAGTTGCTTGAGTCTCATGAAGGAATAAAAATCAATCTTGCAATTAATTTTGATTTTATACTTTATTTTGAATTTAATTTGTATTAAATGAATAAATTCCAAATAAATAGAAAAAAATAAAATAAAAATTGTGGTATTAGGGCTTGGATATTCCTAATTGTATAAGGAATAAGTTTGATGAAGAAAGTAAGCCCATTTGCAAAATTTTTATTTTAGAAGCATCTCTTTGTGGCACTTTCAAAATTGTCCAACTTGTGAATGGTGTATCTTGCTCAATTGTCCACATTTTGAGTGTTCTTGGACTTTGGAAATCTCTAAGAGTCCTCTAACCAACCTTTTCCTCATCTCAATTGGAGTTTCCATGCTCAATATATTCTCAATACAAAAGTTGACTTTTGTTGACTTTGAAAATGACCAGAATGTTTCGAGCCATACTTCTCAAATGAAGCATTTTTGGACATTCTTGTGAGACATGAAGTTGTAGAGAATTGAATTCCTTCAAAACAAGAGGTGGTGGAAAAATTTTAGAAATTATGAAGAAGTTATGATCATACCAAAGTTCAAATGACTTTTCATCTAGAAACCATAATTTAGAAAGTTTGACTTTGAGAAAATCTTGAGTTTTCGATGAATCATGATCAACCCTTGATCAAATGATGAATGTAACTTCCAAATGAGGATGTCGATCAAAAATTATGAAGTTTGATCTGCATGTTGACCACAGCTGACTTTTGTCCAATTCAACCGATTTTCAACCATCTAAGCAATTGTCCGAGTAAACTTGATCAGAAGGCATGAAACTTGACATGGAAAATCTTTGAAGCATACGAGGAGGCATGAAGACCAATAGAGATGTTGAAGTCCATCTTGACTGAGAATTGCCAAACCCTAGTTCGGTCGATTGTCTAGAGAGTTTGTCCGATCAACTCGAGGAATCCGAGTACGGATGTATGAAATATCTTCAGAAGATGGAGGGCAATTGGGGTATGATGATGCCCTGCTCAATCTCTCTTGTACCAATATTGACACGCTGGTCTTTCGTGACCGGAGGTAAGATGATTGAACACCGAGTACACCCAAAATTTCTTCCCGCGGGTCGATGATGCGGAACGGGCTTACGATGCCATTCGAGAAGTCGGGAACGAAGTCATACGTTAACCAGATTATTGATGAGGAGAATTGATCAGATGGGCTTAAGATGCCATCCGGAGAGATCGGAGGCCGGGGAGTGAGCCGCACGCTTAGGCTCAGTCGCTTTCCGAAGGAGTATGGAGATGGGCTTGGCATTATCTGAGGAGTCGATGTTGACTTCATGTTCATTTTCATTTGAATGGAGTTATTGCTGTATTTATTTTTAACCATATATGCAAGATTCAAAGTGAAGCACCGCGGACAAATAGCGGAGATGGGCTTAAGATGCCACCCAAGGCAATCAGTCGATACCGTATTGTCACTGCTGGAAAATGGAATTAGAATAAATTTCGTGGCCGATATTCGAGGGGAGGTCAGAGTTGGCAAAATGTGGATAGCTTTCCCCGTTGCATCGTGTCGATCCATTTCCCATTCAGGATAACCGCGGCTTTCGTATAGTTTTCCCGCTTGTTCGGGGCTTAATCCCGGACCATTTGCCGGAGGACACCAGGTGGTCTTCGTTATAGTTTTCCGCCGATTCGGGCTTAATCCTCGGACCAATGTTGAAGTGACTTTACCGCTTTTAAAACAAGAGAAACTTGATAGAATATTTGTTAGTCTTATGCAAAGTATGATGCATGATGCTGTATATGAATCATATATGCATGAATTATGACTTTATGAGAAATGTATGAATGATGATGGTGGTATTTCAAACATATCCATGTTGAAGAAGACGCTGATGTTCTGCTTGAAGATTTCCACTGGCTGGGATCGAGTAAGTGAGAATCTCGCTTGAAGGAGAAGAAAGATATCCATGGACTCCGATGCACTATCCCGACTCAAGTGTCGGGCCCAGATATGGTCGAGGTGATAGAGATAAAATTGCTTGTGAAGATCTCAGACCCCGCCAAGAGAATCGGGAGGGAGTCCGGGGATCTTAATGTAGATCCCGCCGAGGAAAAAAATTTAGAGGCGCTTCATCGGTGATTTCGTGTGATTTTGGAGAGTATTGATAACGCGAGTATTAAAGAGTCGAACCCATTGTATCTTTCGCCGGGGTGATGAAGTTTTCGGCGTACCATTTTGGCCAAGCGGTTCGGATAATGCTGCTGGGAAAAAAGGGTAATCGAGTAGATATTCCGGGGATAAATACTGATCGTGGTGTTATGCTTGAATTATGTGGTCACCGCCGCTGAATGGAATACTGCTTGACTAATGATACTCCGCGGAGGGAGGTTTGTTGGAGTGACATGGCCGCGGTTGGTGTTATGGAATAAGTGGTGACTTTTTCGCTTTTGCTTCGGAGTTTTGTTAGTATGGCTTTTTGTATGTTTGCTGGGGAGTGTTTGGCAAGAGATGTAAATGCGAGTACAACGCGATTTAAAAATAAAGTGTAGAACTTGTATAGCGGTATGGGTAGAAGTTGTATAAGAAAGTGTGTTATGGTTAATGTGTTTCTAAATTAGTACGTTATGATTTTATTTTGGCTTTTGCCGCGTAGTGAGTATCTGAATTTTCGCGAGCGGAATGAAGGATGATAGTTTTGGTGGATTGAAGAGATAAGCGTATATTAAATTTTAAGTTTAGACCACGATTTTAAGTGGTATTTTGTAGTAGCTTTTAACGGTTGAATGGTTTGTGATGCTTTTATGCTTGTGTTTTTCCGGAAGTGTTTCGGCGTGTATGGACGGCGTTGCGTTGCTGTGGTGTAAAGTTTTTGCCATTTGCGGTGTGGTGGGAATAGAAGTTTCGGAAAATATATTGACTAAAATGGTTTTTAGGTGGGAGTTTGCTGTTCGGGATCACCTTGTGGCGATGATGTTGGACTGGAAAGTGAAGCGGTTTTCGGTAGCTTGATTGCCGGCGGTGCGGATTCGTGCATAATGGGCCCATTGCTGCGCGTGGTTTTCATCGTAATTGTTTTTTTTTCGGCCAACTTTCGCGTTTCGGAGGATTTCGTTGGTGGTTTTGGCGGTATTGCCGGCGGCCAGTATAAGAAGGTGTTTCGCGATGTGGTTGTAGTGGCAATTATGAAGAGTAAAATGGTAATATCTCATGCCAATCTTTGTAAGTCACCGCTATTTTCAGATAATTTTATTGTTTTTATGGCGGCTCGACGATTTCATTTAGGCCGATAAGGAGAAGAGTTGTGTTTAAATGCGGTGTAGTTTTGGTGATTGTTATTGTTGAGATTAGAGCGGTTTTCGTTAATCCTTTTCGTGAATGCCATACCGGTGCTAAGGAAATGCGAAAGCAGCAAATATTTGGTAATGTATGCGTAATGCTTGCACCACTTGTGTAATCGACTGCCACAAGTATGAAACGGCGTTCGCGAAGTCGGTTGATTTCACCGCGTTAATGTTTTGGGAGAAGTTAGAATATTGTAGGTACCGAGGTACGGTACTTTGGTCGGCATACCGCACGGTGAGCAAGATGAGCAGGATACCGCCGGTGGTGGATTAATAGTCTTCAAAATTTTAGCTATGGTATGTTCAATGAATGGGTACCAAATGCACTGTAATTTTTCCATGAGCATGATTGCTGCCGATCTAATGTAAGGCAAGTTATGGTTGGCGTATAAGATGCTGCTGGAAAAATTTGATGCAAATTTTCATGAATTTTTATTATTGATGATGCTTTCGCGATATTCTTTAGTCTCAAGATACTTTCACGCTATAGTACAAGGTTTTTTCAGAAGTTTATAACAATATGCTGTTCGCTAAATTTCAATGATAATCTAGTGGAGCTGTTGTTCCATATGACCTTAATATAGATGATATAGTAGCAATGCGCCCGCTAATCGTTCTTTCGTGGAATGATTGCAAGTAATTCTTCGGTGGGGATTCGTAACATGTTTTATGTAATGAGATTGTTTAGTATATCCCACTCGCCTTTAATCCGACCGATCATTAAAGCGAGTTTCATACTAAGAACCTCGATTAAGTCAATAATAGCTTTTGATACCCATGATGCACGCCTATATTCGCCATGTTGTTGGTGTAACTTATAATTGCGTGAAGGCGATGCTCGTCAGTAGGATGACGATGACGGCGCTAATGCTACTGCTGGCGCGTTGAGGCTCCAAAGACTATAGTCTACTTCCATCCTTGTTTGGGTTCTTCGCCCGCTCGTTTCAACTGTAATCAGTAAATATCTTCATCTGAAATTAATCGCATAGATCGATAGTCATCTACGGCTGATGAGCTAAATGATCGGCCATTATAATTTCTTTGATCGGCCGAGAAGTGTACTGGATGATTCGGGTCGTGATCATTTGCCATCTTGCTATTCTTTCCGAGAGAGTTGGTTTTCAAATATGTATTTTTATTTGATTCATCTTAGAAATCAACAAGGTAGTTATGAGTCAATATATATCGTTTTAGTTTGCCGATAAGCCAAAGCGCTGCAAGTTTTCTAATGAGTATCTTGTTTCATAGTCGGTAAACTTTTTTGCTAAGGTAGTATATTGCATGCTCTTTTCACTGCACTATGTTGCCCCAACACACACCCCATTGAATTCTCTAGCACCGCCAAGTACATGATAAGAGGTCTTCTTCAAAAGCAAGACGTGGATGAGGATTCCGAGTACTCCTTGATCTTGTCAAAGGCGATCCGCAATCGCTATTCCATTCCACCACTTGATCTTTTCTTAAGTAACTTGAAGATTGCCTCACAAGTAGTTAGATGTGCACAACTGCAATGTAGTTCAATCGCCCAAGAAACTCTCTCGATTTTTCTTGGCAAGTGAGTCGGCATCTCTTGAATAGCTTTTAAGTTGTGGGTCAACCTCAATATTTTTACCACCGATAAAACCCTAGGAGTTTACCGATTCGACTTCAAAAGTGTACTTGTTAGATTAAGTCTCATTTACTTCTTCAACCTCGCTAAATACTTTAAATGATGGTAAGATGTTTCTTTCGCCTTGACCGAAGCTATCATGTCAGCCGATGTAGACTCTTTATCTCGTGATGAATCATGTCATGAAATAATGTCACCATAGCATACCGATATGGCAATTATGCTCTTCAAATTCGAACGGCATAACCTTGTAGCGTAGTGTCCCACCGGTAACAAAGTAGTCTTCTATGTCTTTGGAGCTATTTTAATTTAATTGAAACCATTAGGAGAAGACCTTATGAAAGTGTTGTCAATCGTAATATCAATACGGGAACTCGAAAATCATCTTCTGGACTTGCTTTGTTCTGTATCTCTAATCCACACACATTCGTACTTTGCCATCCTTCTTAGGTGTGTACCACATTTGCAACCCATCGGGGATAAGTAACTAGAAAACCGCGTTGAATCGTTTATATCCTTTTTGATTTCTCACATCTCGTGGACGCATGCGATTTAACCTTCGCTTTCACCGAGAAAACTCTTTTATTTAATCGTGTACCACAATATCAATGTAAACCTCGGCATGTTTTATGACTAGCAAAACCTCAACATAGTCTCGTAGATCCAACCAACCTTTTCTTAACACTGCTTCAAGACCCGCCCTATCTTGATCTCTTTTTTCCTCTTACTGCACTCCAAATTCACAACCTCAACTTGCTGTTCGTCTTCGTCAGAGTAACTCGCTCTTTTCTCAGTAGAAAGGGGCCGCAAGTTCTCGCACTTCACAATCTTCCTCACTGCCTTCGCTTGGTAGATTGATTATCGAAGTCATATTTAGCAATAGTATAGTCGTATTAATTAGATTCGAGTGATTTCGCAGTTGTATCACGTAAGAAACACATAGCTTTGAAGGTGATAAAGTAAAGAAAGAAACAAACAATTGAATGCAAAAGTCCAACGAATTTATTGAATGAAAACGCGTAAAGATAATAACCTCGTAACGAGCCATGATGCCTCTCAAGGTAATTAGGCTTTCAAAGTTTATTGTTCAAAACATAAAGAAATACGAAAAGCAAAACAAAACAAGAGCAATTACTCCTGCTAAAGGAGATTGGTATGACGCCTTCGCCTTCCAATTGTCGAGCCCTTTGTCCGAGTTGGAAAGATCCACTTGCCGATGTCGGGTCATTGTCGCCGCTCTTCTATTGCATGGATTCCACTTTATCGATGCGAAAGGAGGTTGGCCGACACGCTCATGGGCGTATCATCTTCCGACTTTTCGATGGTGAAGCCTAAACCACTTTGTTTCTGATTTGAAAGAAGATCCGGAGTGACCCTAAATAGTACTCTTTTCCTTCTTCAATGAGTTAGCCTTGAGCATCTTTCGTTGACGCCATCCTGTATGGAGCTTACGTAACTTCAGAGGACAGGAGAGTCAAGTATGACTGGGATTGTTTCAAAAGCTTGATGGTGGAGTCTCAAAGAATTCACCTCCACCTCGAGGTATCGGAATGATTGTAGATGATCGACTACATATTCTTCTTCTTCACCACATACCGTAACAACCTTCCTTTCACCGAGTATTTCAGCCTGGCGTAGGGTGAGGTGATGTCACGCCCCATGTATCCAAGTGGCGCCCAAGTAGGCAGAGAGTGGGACGGATGTCCATGACGAAGAAGGTGGAGTCAAAAGTCTGGAACCGATTTAACAGCAGAGCGAGTTTCCAAGCATCGCTCGCTTAGAACCATCAAAAGTTTTCACAATAATGTCACTGGTCTCGTAATCCAACCCTTCGACATCGAGTCGATCAAAAGTACTTCTAAGGATATTCGTAGCGTAACCGGTATCCACCAAAACATGAGATAGGTAACCTTGCATTCAACAGTAGATGTGCAAGGCTGTTGTGTTTCTTTCCTAAGGAATTAAATCAAGATCGAAGCCTAGGCCGTTGTTGGTACCGTGCTAGCAATACAAACTTCAAACCGGTCGCTGGTAGTGTTCTTGGCGACGCGGAGCATTCTTAGAAATTCACCAAGGCATTAGCATGAGCCTCGAGCACAAGAGCGGGCAAGTACGGATATCTTGACGGAGTCTCATTCCAACTGCTCCACAACATTGTAGTCACTCTTCTTGATAATCTTCTTAACTTCCTCCATTTCGTTCGGAGGTGTTCTTCGTGAATTTCCTTTGTACTCGATGAAAGCAGGATGAGTCACCGGTTCTTTCCTCTAGCTTGGGGGGGATTGAATAATCGGAATGCGAAATGGAGTCGCGTGTCTTTTGAGGAGAGATATCCGAGAAAACTCTTCCTGGCTCGTCACCTTTACTTGATCCGTGATGTTGTCGATGTCGAATGGTAGCTTCAATCAGTAAGATCTTCAATGGTCGGTGGTCTTGCTTGACGCCATGATAGTAAACATCGCCCATAATTCCAAGGGGTAGCTTTGTCGAGGAATATGGAACTAGTCTCGAGGTAATAATGAGAGGTGCCACTTAGGCATGGATCGCAGAGGAAATCCTTATTGTGTTAACATCAAGATAATCTTCCGGGAAATCGCTACCCCATCCTGGCCGCTTTAACATCTTCAATAGAATCTTCAGGCTTTCTAAATAAAGGTACTTCACCATGTAATCATCATGTATCATCACACCGCATGTGTGGTTTCGGTGAATAGTATCTCACTGTTATCCATCATGCATCGACACGCCTTCTCAACCAAGCACAACCATCGTGCGCGATGGGCACCAACGACGCTTCCGGGCATCCTGGTTGACACCGCATAAAGAAATTCTTCTTAATACCATCGAGGAATGGTCAAGTCATCTATGTTGAAACATAAGTATCGCCACCAACAAAGATTGGAACTTGTCATGGTTAGGGCAGGCGTTAATCACATTTGAGTCTCAACAGAGGATCAAACTCAATCGCTTAGCTTCAATCATATCTTGAATCTTGTTCTTCAAAGCCCAAAATTGTCGTTGTCGTGTCTTAGGCTATTGGAATGGTAAGCACACTTAGCATTAGGATTGTCTCGAGAGGAAGTGTTGACATTCGAGGAGGATCCCTCAAGGTAATCACTTTGCTTTCAACATGGTTGCAAGGTCATGATAATGGCATGTTGATCTTTGTAACCTGCCTTCGCTATGCTCGTTACGCTGCTGCTATCTCACCGAGGTCAGGCTGATGTAGGATTGAGATCACAACCGCCCCTACTGCATTGAGCACTACGGTCTTGCCCTGCTTTTCCGACCATACACACGATTAGTTTCTTTCTTAGCACCAAAAGATCTCTTCGCAGATTCAAGATGACTCTACATGAATCTTTCCACTTTGATACCAGCTTCAATACGTCATTTAAGTATCCGGTGAATCCTCAAGAGTTTCCAATCGATGATTGAAGAACGTCCGTTGTTCCCATGAACATATCAACCAACTCCTATTGGACAAGGGTGGTTGAACTCGCTAGGTCTTCCATTTCGAAAGCATACCTTGAACTTCTCATCACGACCTAGACATGCTTGTAGTTGTATGCAGAGGGTGTCAATTCAGCATTGTACCTACATCGTCTGAGAAAGCATCACCAAGTCACCCAAGTACAGATACGGTCATTCTCTAGCCGATAATACCACTCCAATTGAGTCTTGGACAAACTTTCTTGAAAATAGTATCCACAACTTTCACATCATGGGATTGATCTTCTCAATAAGACTTCAAATGCAGCTTAGGGCAAGACATGCCGCCATATTTGGCAAAAGTTGGAACTTTGAACTTGGGAGGAATCACAACATGTGGACTAGACTCGTATCATCAAAATTCAGCCCTGACATCTTCGTGTTTTCCACAAGATTCGACGGTCTTCAAGTTGCTTGTACTTGTCATCCTCATCGTAGTATTGTCCATTATCATAGTTTCAAGTTCGTGATGACCGCCTTCGCCACCATCCTTACTTTGCTCATCCTCCTTCTTGACACTTCCTTCCGAGAGCTCAATTCGACTAACCACTCTAGGACCTCCTTTTAGCTGCCCCCTATGTCGAAGACCAACAACCTTCTTCTTTCTCGTTGACGAGCTTCTTCGATCTTTCGCCTGACCAAGCCGGTAAACATCCTAAACCGAGCATTCCGAGTCAAGATCTTTGATGACTGTTCAAGAGCCATTTCTAAAATAAATAGCGAGCAAATGAGAAACCAATCTTCAATGTACTGTGATGCAATGTTATGCTATGATATGCAATGTTTATGCGAATGCAATGCAATGTTTTCAAGGACCTTAGAGATTTAAATTTGTTAAACAAGCAATGAACAAACATTTATTAGTTCTTTTATTCTTTTTCTTTTAAGTACAAGAGAGTTCAAAACAATAAAAGAAAACATAAAAATCCTAAAGCTCTAAGTCTCCCATGGGCGCTTCCTTTTGATGATGTATGCTTGATGTTTCGCTTCCTCGTGAAGTAGCTTGGTCAACTCTAGCACCTTCTTCTCGCTGCATAACATCAACTTCAAAGGTATCCTCTCTTCTTGTTGAATCAGTGATCTTCAAGTCTTCAAAATCGCAGAGGGTATGTCGATGGAGAATAAGATAGGTACGCCACCTATAGCAACAGTTCCATAATTACTGTAAACAAAGCGTGAATGGCATCATGAGGTTTTGAGCTCGAGCTTGCACCCATTTGAGGTAAGGTTCCTAAGGAATGGAGTTCTGTGCCCAAAGTCTTGGTATCGCTCTTCACCATGCCCCTGTGCGCATGAACCTTCGCCTGTAATTCGAGATCGTGGATTGTAGTCGAACACAATATTGGAGAAGCATATCATGGGCCATCCTTCTGCAAAACCAAACCGACGTAGCTAGGAAGGGTGTAAGTAATACCTCCTTATACCAAGTAGTGGTACATTAGGAATTCTCCACAACGCCAATGAAGGTGAAGTCCTTTGAGAGAAAAGACTCTAACGGATATCGGAACGAGAGTGACATTAACCTTGAGACCACTTCATCCTTTGTTCATTCTTCAAAACTGGAGGAAGGTGCTAAATAAACCACCTAGAAAGTAACGGTATACAAATACATGAGAGTTCCTTGTCTTTAGTAGTACGAGTGTGGAGAGAATGGATGTCCCAAGTAAAGTAGGCACATGATCATGTAAGAAACAACTTGATGGCTTGACATCTATGAATTGATCCGAGTTAGGGAATATAACCAAACCATAGATTAACAAGGCCACAATGTCTTCGAATGCATGGAAACTCATAACTTTGAGGAATTTCGCTTTCTTAATTAGGAACTTGGAAAGTAAACCCTTAACTCCACTTCTAGTTTCCCAATTGGCTTCAATGTCCGAGCGCTTAAGATGGGTATGGATGCGATGTCTTCATACTTAGGAACCTTTTCTAGACCGTGAATGGCATTTGGTCAAGAAAGGTATCCCAAGTAGCTTAGAGAATTCTTCCAAGGTAGGAACCAACCGATAACTGGGAATGTAAAGCAATGGTGTTTCGATCAAGAACCGAAATAGACATGCATCATATCTTCTTCAAAACCGAGATAACCAATCAAGTAGATAACCATGTCTTTGATGAACTCGAGCATGGTCGGAATTTCTAAACCAATTTTCGAATGAGAAGGTATACCCATGAAGTTGATTCGGATAGTCTTTCTAGAAGCCATAATCCCTACAAACAGAGCAAAGATAAACCTAGGTCCTGAAATAGTTAGAAATGATATGCAATGCAAATGATGTCATGATGTCATGTTTGGCACACACAAACAATTCACACAATGAGCCTAGGTTTAAGGCTTGGTATGAGGTATAGGTGATTACCCCACCAAAAGTTTGAGTTGGTTCATCCCGCCCTATAATAGTAACCGGTTCTAGGAATCTCACATCATTGATCTTTCTCAGAGGCGCTATTTCAATAAGACTACCAAGTGGTCATCGAAAATGTCCCAAAAGTCCGATCTCAATGAGCGAGCATCGAGTATCAACCAACCTCGGTCTATATTCAAAGCCGCCATCTCACTACCTTCTAATGGCCAAGATGGGTCAATTAAGGTTCTAAAAGTTTAGTTAGCGCTGATGACACCACGAAGCCAAATACTATCTTCAACTTGGGAATGAAGAGTATCGGACAACAAAGTGTCACGCTTAACGTAGCCATCATGTTGACCGCTTTATATACGCCTAACGGCCGACGATTTATTGCTACTTACCTAAAAGGAAACCCGATCCGTGAACCCCAACAATATAATACCCAAGCAACCCTTAAAGATAAAGCAAGCAAGTCAAACAAAAAGCAATAAAGGTGATCTAGAAACCTTAAGGCATTCTCTTTAGGGTGTCTCCTGCAGAGTCGCCAGCTGTGATACTTGAACTAATTTTTTGATTTTGTATCGCAATGTGGAAAGCAAGAGTCGCCACCGACTTTTTATTTTATCCAATTAAGGAAGGTAAAAGTACGTAAAAGACCTTCGTTAGATTCTCGAGCACGGAGAAGGTTATGAAAGGGAAGGTATTAGCACCTTTCCATCCGTAGTTATTCACGGCTCTTAGTTGCTCTAGATCACTTTTTAAAAATTGTGCTTTCTCGTGGTGTTCGACAAAAATGTTTTGAAAAGGAATTTTGACTTTGTAATGATTCATGTAGGAATGTATACAAAGTGTTTGGAAATGTTTAGTTTTGAAAAGAATTTGAACTTGAAAAGTGTGTGGTGTGAAAAGCATTTGATAGAGCAAGCAACTAAAAGTCTTATTACCTACCTGTAATTGGTCGCTTTCGTGTTGTTTTACTTTCCTTTAGAATAGTGCTATCCATACCATTAGTTGGTAGGTAACTCCATTTGTGGATGTAAGCGGACGCTCAAGGGACATCGGATGGTCATAGAAAGCAACCGAGGAAGTATCCTAGCATATCTGGCGGACTATCATCATTTTCGGAGGCTATAATCGAGGGTCAAGATCATGTATTCAGAGGCTACATCATGGGTCTATGATCTTGTATCGAATGGACTATGATGATTTGTTTTGAAGGCAACTGCTAGGATACCTCTACATTCGAGAACATGACCATTTGAATTGTAGGCAACGAGAGAATTACCCTAAGGGTGCATGTGAAGAGAGTGTATTGATTCAGGTATTTTATCTTGAAAATTAGTGAGCTATGTTGATTATTATCTTGCCATACACGCCTAGTTACTAGCAATTTATAGGGTGCGAAATTAAATGCGGAATGTAAAGTGAAAGGTAAACCCACGCTATTATAAGGCTTTGGGTATACATAATTTAAAATGAAAATAAAGACCTAATTTAAACTATTACATCCCATAAAGCCATATTATTAGAAAAATAAAATGATAAAGAAAATTGTCCTAATCGGATCAACCTCGCAAGAGAATGAAATCTAAAATGCGATATGAATCGAACAAGAGAAAAATGTTAGAAAATGCAAATTTTAAAATAAGAAAATATGTCATGCGGAAATACTATAAATATGTTAAAATAAATTTTTGGGATTTTTGATGCATTTTGATAATTAAAATGAATTAAAAGTGATTTAAATGCAAAATTATGAATAAAATAAATATGCATGCAAAATTACATTTTTAATTTTATAAATTAAATAAATATTTTCTCGAAATAATGTAAAAAGAAAAATAATTTTGATGATTTTTTAATGCATAAATAAAATTATGAAAAGAAATAAAATAATGCAAAATATTAAATAATGAAAATATGAAAAAATATTGAGTTTGTGAAAAGGAAAACAAAACCAGTCCGGAGGGATCGAACTCTGTGACCTTCGAGGCATCCGAACAGAAGCTTTACCACTACGCCATGTGTGTAAGCATGTTTGAAACGGAAAGAGGGATCAAACACGCTACGCCTCCTCGATTCTCTCATTCTCACCAGACTTCATCTTCTTCCTTTCAAATATTTGAAAATCCAAATACGGCCATGGCTCGACGCTAAGTCCCTCGCAAACATCAAAATCCAGCATACATAATATAAATGAATTCTAAAGGCATGGTTCGATTCTCGATCATTACGAAACATTGGTACTGTGTCTTATAGTCCAATTTTTCCTGCTTAAAGAAACCCTAAATCGATTTTCAAAAACCTAGCAATGGTGATATGCGTCATGGCCATGGAAATTGAATAAAGCACCCGTAAAGCTTGCAAACACATCACTAATCACAAACACAAACACAAATCATGTTATAATAATGAATGAAAGAATACGATTTTGAAATTTCAAGAACAAACCAATTTCGGATTTCACGATTCTTGATGGTTTTGGCAAAGTAAAGGTCCTGAATGCTCAGTGATGTCAAGGAATATGTTTGAATTCAAAATCGCTTGAAAGTACGGATCGATGATCTGCTAGTAGCTTGAAGGTCACGGATTTTTGAGTTCTAGGTTAGGTTCTTGAGCCAATTTTTTCATTCTTTCTGATAGGTATGCATCATATATTTATAATCGGATGGATTGGGATGGTTTTGAAGAGAATCAATCAACATTCAAAGCAAATCAAATTTGATTTTTGTAAAAATCAAATTTTCAAAATTTGATTAATTTCAATCCAATCTTGCCATATTGATCAAATTTCAAATTTGCTCCGTGAGTCGTTTCCAGCCTCAGGAAGGAATAAAATCAATCTTGCAATTAATTTTGATTTTATACTTTATTTTTGAATTTAATTTGTATTTAAATGAATAAATTCCAAATTAAATAGAAAATATAAAATTCGTGGCATTGGGCTTGGATATTCCTAATTGTATAGGAATAAGTTTGGATGAAGAAAAAGTGTTTTTGCAAAATTTTGATTTTTAGAAGCATCTTTCAGGCACTCTTTCAAAATTGCCCAACTTGTGAATGGTGTATCTTGCTCAATTTTCCACATTTTTGAGTGTTCTAGGACTTTTGGAAATCTCTAAGAGTCCTCTAACCAACCTTTTGGTCTCATCTCAATTGAGTTTCCATGCTCAATATATCTTCAAACAAAAGTTGACTTTGTTGACTTTGAAATGACTCGAATGTTTCGAGCCATACTTCTCAAATGAAGCATTTTTGACATTCTGTGAGACATGAAGTTGTAGAGAATTGAATTTCCTTCAAAACAAGAGGTGGTGGAAATTTCGAGAAATTATGAAGAAGTTATGATCACCAAAGTTTAGTTGACTTTTCATCTGTAAACCCTAATTTAGAAAGTTTGACTTTTCGAGCAAATCTTGAGTTTTCTTGATGAATCATGATCAACCCTTGATCAAATGATGAATGTAACTTCAAAATGAGGATGTTGACCAAAATTATGAAGTTTGATCAGTATGTTGACCATAGCTTCACTTTTGTCCAATCTAACCGATTTTCAACCATCCGAGCAATCAGATGAGTAAACTTGACTTGTAAGGCATGAAACTTGACATGGAAAATCTTTGAAGCATATGAGGAGGCATGAAGACCAATAGAGATGTTGAAGTCCATCTTGACCGAGAATTGCCAAACCCTAGTTTGGGTCGATTGCTCAGAGAGTTTGTCCGATCAACCTCGAGGAATCCTCGAGTATGGATGTATGAAATATCTCGAGAAGATGGAGGGCAATTTTGGGGTATGACACTGGCCTATTAATCGACAACTCGCATGCCTCAAGAACAAGATTCAAGATATGATCGCTATGATTGAAGTTTGATCCTCCCGCTGAGACCAATGTGATCAACACGCCTATGCCTAACCATGACAAAAGCTCCAATGTCGTTGGTGAAGATACTTACGTCAATAGATGACTTGACCATTCCTCTTATGACCGTTAAGAAGAATTTGTCAAGCAAGCTTCTGTCAACCCAGATGCCCAGAGAATTGTCGTTATGCCCATCTGCACCTGATGGTTGTGTTTGGTTGAGAAGACGTTCAATGCATGATGGATAACCGACATACTATTTCAAACCACCTGTGGAGAGTCTGTGTGAAGACATGTCTAGAAACTCAAGATCAAGATGGAATGAAACTATACCGTCTGCATGACACCTTTTGACAAATGCCCAAGTGAAAGTTTGATTACATGGCGAAGTACATCGTCTCGAGCTACAAGATTCCTAATAAGATGTTAAGGTAACCGGACGGGTGACTATTTCCCGTAAGACTATGCCGATGTTAACACTATAAGGATTTCTCTCGCTAATCCCGTGCCTAGAGTGGCACCTCTCATTATCACTTCTCCACCCGCCCATATTCCTCCGACAAAGCTATTCCTTGGAATTATGGATCCGAGGTTTACTATCATGAAGGCCAAACAAGACTCTAACCATTGAAGATCTTACAGCTGAAGCTACCATTCCTAACATTAACAACATCACCTATCATAAGGTGACTGTGAATCGGAAGAGTATCTCTCCTCCTGATATCTCCTCCGTGACATCTCTCCTCCAAAGACATCATGATTCTATGCAGATTCCATTTATTCAATCCATTCCCAAGCTAGAGGGAAAGAACCATGACTCATCCTCGCCAACTGTATGCCAAAGGAAGTTGTCAAGACACCTCCAAACAAGAAATAGAGGAAATTAAGATTATCAAGAAGAGTGACTCACAATGTTGTGGAACAGCTGGGATAATTCGATCTCTCTATGTTCTCGTCTGTTTCGAGGCTCATGCTAACGCTTTGGTGAAGTTTTCAAGAATGCTTACGTATCAAAACACTACTACCGATCAATTTGAGTCTCGACATAGCCTGGCCGCCAACAACGACCTAGGCTTTCGAAGCCGATTTGACTTCTCGCAGAAATACAACAAAGCTCTTGTACATCTCTCGTTGAATGCAAGGGCGTTACATTGTCTCTTATGTTTAGTAGACACTGCTCGCTTTTGAATATCCTTCAAGACGCTTTGATCAATGTTGAAGGATTGTTCAAACCCAAAGGATATTATTGTGAGAGCTTTTACTGGTTCTAAGCGTAATAGCTATCGAGAGCTATCCTACTCAAAGTCGGTTCCCGTACTTTGACTCCACTTTTGTCATGGACATCCGTCCACTTACTTTTGCGCCTACCTGACGCTTCTGGATACATAAAGCATACTCTACCTTGCATCGGTCAAGTACCCAAAGTGGAGGGAAGGTTGTTAAAGCAGGTCGTGGAAGAAGAATACATGGTCACCATTCATACTATTCCGATACCGAGATGGAAGGTGAATTCTTCGACTTCGCAAGCTTTTTGAAACAATCCCCGTAGTCATGCTCGCCGACTCTCCTGCTACTCCCCGGTTACACAAGTCCGCCAGGATGGCCTCTATGGATGCCTCAAGTCAAGCAAGAAGGAATAACACTATTTGGGGTCAACTCCCCGATTTCCTTTCAAATCTAACAAGACCGGTTTAGGTCACCATCAAGTCGAAGATGATACGCGAACGCAATGACCAACTTCCTTTCCGTATCGCCTGTAGTGGAATCCATATGCTAATAGAAGACTTACACAACGACTTCGACATCGCTAAGTGGATCTTTCCTAACTCGATAAATCTGACTCAAGAATTTGAAGACAAGACGCCATACCAATTTCCTTTAGATGAAGAGTAATGCTCTTGTTTTGTTTTGCTTTTCGATTTTTCATGTTTCAACAATAAATCCTAAAGCCTAATGCCTTACCCGAGGTATCATGGCTCATTTAGTAGGGTTATTATCCGTCATTTTCATATTTTCATTCAATAAAATCTTGAATTTTGCATTCAATTGTTTTCTTTTCTTTACTTTATCACCCCTTCAAAAAGCTATGTGTTTCTTACACACACCGTAATACTGAACTGACTTTTTTAGTGTTTCATCGCAAAAGTGCGGATAGCAAGAGTCGCCACCGACTTTTATTTTTATCCAATTAAGGGAAGTTAAAAGTCAAAAGACCTCGTTAGATCGAATCGAGAATGGTTATGAAAAGGGAAGGTATTAGCACCTCTTTCCATCCGTAGTTATCTACGGGCTCTTAGTTGCTCTAGATGACCTTTTAAAATTGTTGTGTGTTTGACAAAAATGTTTTGAAAAGGTATTTCGCTTGACTTTGTAATGTAGGAATGTATACAAAGTGTTCGAAATGTTTCATTTTGAAAAGAGTTTGAACTTTGAAAAAGTGTGAGGTGTGAAAAGCATTTGGTTTAGAGCAACTTAAAAGACTTATTTACCCACTCGTAATTGATCGTTGCATTTACGCTCCTTTAGAATGGCGCCAGCCATACCATTAGTTAATAGGTAGCTCCATTCGGATGTAAGCGGACATTCAAGGGACACGGATGGTCATAAAGCAACTTGTGGAAGTATCCTAGCATCTTCGGGACTATCATCATTTTTCGAGAGGTTAATCGAGGGTCAAGATCATGTATTCGAAGCGACATCTGGTCTTATGATCTTTGTATCAAGGGACTATGATGATTTGTTTGAAGGCAACGGTGTAGTAATTCTACGCTCGAGGGACATGACCAATTTGAATTCAAAGGCAACGAGAGAGAATTACCAAGGGTGCGTGTGTGAAAAGAGTGTGTCAAATTGTATATATTATCTTGAAGTTAGTGGCTAAGTTCATTATTATCTTGCCATACACCTAGTTACTAGCAATTATAGGGTGCGGAAAGTAAAATGCGGAATGTAAAGACGCGAAGGTAAATCCTACTTATTACAAGGCTTTGGGCGTATACATATTTAAAATGGAAAATAAAAGACCTAATTTTAAACTATTACATCCCATATACGCTACATTATTGAAAAATAAATGAAACGGAAGAAACGTCTGCGGAATAACCCGTGAAACGATGAGAAATTAGAAAATATGACGAAATCGAAATAAGAGAAAATGTTAGAAAAATGCAAATTTTATATGAGAAAATTACTACATGCTGAAATAATATAAATATGCTAAGATAATTTTTGGGATTTTTGATGCAATTTAATAATTTAAAATGAATTAAAAGTGATTTAAATGCAAAATTATAAATAAAATAAATATGCATGCAAAATGTATTTTTGATTTATTAAATTAAATAAAGATTTTATGAAAGTAATGTAAAGAATAAATATTTTTGATAATTTTTAATGCATAAATAAAATTGTGAAAAGAATTAAAACAATGCAAAATATTAAATATATAAGGAAAATATGAAAATATGCAAAGTTGAGAAAAGAAACAAAACTAGTGCCCATGGGGATCGAACTCAGACACTTTGAGCATCCGGGAATGCATTTAACCGCTACGCCACGCTATACCGATGTTTGAAAACGGATTGAGTGGAAACACGCTGCCGCCTTCCGCTTCCTCGCCGGCCATCCATCGCCTTTCAACTTTGAATTTTTGAAAGATAGCGCTTTTGTCACGCATGTGCCCTCGCAAAATCAAAACACAAAGATACATAATATAATAACATCCAAGGCCATGGTTCGATTCTCAACATTCGACACACTGTATGGGTCTTATGGTCCAATTTTTCGCTTGAGAAACCCTAATTCAAAACCACAAAACCTAATAATTGTGTTATGTATTCCCGCCATGGAAATTATTAAAGCACCTTAAAGTTTGCAAATACATCATCGATCACAAAACAAACACAAATCCAATTAATAATGCATGAATGAAGGAATTGGATTTTGAAAATTTAAGAACAAACCGATTTCGCCACGATTCTTGATGGTTTTTGCAAGTAGTGGTCTGATCGATTCGAGATGTCAAGGAATGTGTTGACACCTCAAAATCAATTGAAAACGGCCGAAGTAGGATTGCCACAGCTTACTTGTCACGTTTTTTCAGTTTGGGAATAGGGTTTCTAGAGCAATTTTTCCTTTCTTTCGTGGTATGCATCATGTATAAGCACTGAAGGAATTGGCATTGTTTTTGTAAGAATCAATCACCATTCAATGTGAATCAATTTTGATTTTTTGTACAAAATCAAATTTTCAAAATTTGATTAATTTCAATCTAATCTTGCCATTTTGATCAATTTTCAAAATTGCAGCATTGTGAGTTACTTGAGTCTCAAGGAAGAATAAAATCAATCTTGCAATTAATTTTAATTTTATACTTTATTTTAAAATTTAATTTGTATTTAAATGAATAAATTCCAAATTAAATAGAAAATAAAATAAAAATTCATGTACATTGGGCTTGGATATTCCTAATTGTATGAGGAATAAGTTTGGATGAAGAAAAAGCAAGCCCATTTGCAAGAAATTTGATTTTTAGAAGCATCTCTCTTTGTGCACTTCTTCAAAATTGCCCAACTTGTGAATGGTGTATCTTGCTCAATTTTCCATATTTTTGAGTGTTCTTGAACTTTTTGGAAAGCTCTAAGAGTCCTCTAACCAACCTTTTTGGTCTCATCTCAATTGGAGTTTCCATGCTCAATATATCTTCAAAACAAAAGTTGACTTTTGTTGACTTTGAAAATGACCAGAATGTTTTCGAGCTATACCTCTCAAATGAAGCATTTTTGACATTCTTGTGAGACATGAAGTTGTGGAGAATTGAATTTCTTCAAAACAAGAGGTGGTGGAAAAATTTGAGAAAGTATGAGAAAGTTATGATCACCAAAGTTTGGTTGACTTTTCACCTGAAACCCTAATTTAGAAAGTTGATTTTCGAGCAAATCTTGAGTTTTCTTGATGAATCATGATCAACCCTTGATCAAATGATGAATGTAACTTCAAAATGAGGATGTTGACCAAAAATTATGAAGTTTGACAGATGTTGACCACAGCTTGACTTTTGTCCAATACAACCGATTTTCAACCATCCGAGCAATTATCCGAGGAAACTTGATCCGTGAAGCTTGAAACTTGACATGGAGAATATTTTGCGATGAGGAGGCATGAAGACCATTGGAGATGTTGGGAGTCCATCTTGACTGAGAATTGCCAAACCCTAGTTTGAGTTGATTGTCTAGGAGAGAGTTTGTCTGATCAACTCTCGAGGAATCCTCGAGTACGGATGTATGAAATCTCGGAGTGGATGGAGGGTAAATTTTGGGGTATGACAGCTGCCCCTGCTCAATCTTTCTTGTACCGAAGGGTTAGATTGACACGCTGTCTTTCATGACCGAGGTAGAAGATGATTGAACACCGAGTACACCGAAAATTTGCACTACCGCTGGCCGATGATGCGGAATGGGCTTGCTGCATGCCATTCGAGAAGTCGGATAATTCACCGGGGATGAGTCGACGCTAGACTCGAGAATGTCGATAAGGGAATTGACGGGACGGGCTTAAGATGCCATCCGAAAGATCGATGTGGGAGGAGCCATTCGCAGTTCTGAATCGCTTCTCGAAGGAGCATGGAGATGGGCTTAAGATGCCATCCGAGGGAGTCGTATGTTAGACTTCTGTCCATTTTTTTGAATGGTTACTTGGTTTGCATTGATTTTTAACCATATGCAGATTCTCGAAAGTGAAGTAATCGCTTATAAGTAGCTGAGATGTGCTTAAGATGCTATCCAAGGCAACCGAGTCGACGCCGCATCAGAGTCAGGTTGCTAATAAGAAGGAATTCGAATAGATCTTCGCAATGATTACCTCGAGGGATAGTAGTTGGCAAAATGTGGATAGCTTCCATGTTGTGCATCGGGTGTTGATCTATTGCCCGCTATCTGAGGATAACCGGGGGCGGTTCGAGAAGTTTTCCGCCGATTCGGGCTTAATCTCGACTACCATCGAGGACAAAGGGTGGTCTTTCGATAGTTTTCCCATCGATCTGTGGTTTAACTCGACTACCGTCTGAGGACAACTGTGGTGGTCTTTCGTATAGTTTTCCCTGTCTTCGGGCTTAACTTGACAACCGCTGGAGGACAAATCCAGGTGGTCTTTCTTCGATAGTTTTCCACGATTCGGCTTAATCTCGACTACCGCTTGAGGACAACCAGGTGGTCTTTCGTATAGTTTTCCGGCTTTCGAGGCTTAATCCTTGACTACCGTCGGAGGACAACTGTGGGTCTTTCGTATAGTTTTCCGCTTGCCTGGCTTAATCTCGACCACCGTTTAAGTGACTTTCACCGTTGCTCGAAAACAAGAGAAACTTTGATAGAATATTTGTTAGTCTTATGCAAAGTATGATGCATGACAATGTATATGAATGACATATGCATGAATTACGACTTTATGAGTAATGTATGAATGATGATGTTGTGGTATTTCAAAACATATCCATCTTGAAGAAGATGCGATGTTCGCTTGAGGATTTCTCGCTTGGGGATTGAGTAGGTGAGAACCCCGCTTTTGAAGGAGAAGAAAGATATCCCGATTCCTCCGATGCACTATCCGACCAAGTCTTGGGCCTAGATATTGTTCGAGGAAAGTAGAGATGAGAAACTCGTTGTCGAGATCTCATAGACCCCGCCGAGAATGGAGGCGATCCGCTGGGGACCTTGTATGTAGATCCCGCTGAGGAAATTTAGGAGGCGCCCATGGGATTCTGAGTAGATCTCGCAGAGAGCAATTGGTAGTTAATGGAGGTCGTGCAAAGAGCCAGAACCCGTTGTAATCTTGGCCGGTGAGTGAAGATGTAGGTTCTCCGATGCACTATCTCACCAAGTTTCGGGTCCGATACTGTTGGGGAGAAAGGGAAAAGATCGAGAGATATCCGGGATAAACACTTGACTGGGGTGAGGTGTTACCGCTGAGACTCATGTAATCTTTACTTAGTTGAGTGGAATCATGCTGGATTCCTTTTGCTCATTGGGAAGTTGTGTTGTGAGTGATACTTTGTAGGACATGCTTTGGGGAATGTTTTGATGACTTTCGGTCGTCCCTAATTCCCCGGAGCCTCAGTAAGTACTTTTGTATGTTCACTTTTCTATGTTTGCGATTAGATTCTTATTGTCAAATGCATATAATCATTCAAAGCAAATGTTGACTTATTGCAAACGACAACAACAAGAATTAAAGAGAAAGAATTTATGCTTATTTGAAATGTATGATGGCCAAGTAGTTTGTACACAAGAAAGGTAAAAGCTATGCTGGAACAATCTGTTAAGTTCCAACTATGCTAGTACTCATATATTTCAACTATCTCATCTCCTTGCCGAGAAAGTGAGTAGACCGATCTTCGCCATTTGAATCTTGAATTATAGTAGTCCTGAAGTTGTGTGATCCGAAGAGACATAGTCGCATTAATCCCTAACTTTGTTTAGACCGCCTTTCGGTTTTCGCCTACCGATACTTCTTTGCCCAAGCCGCCTTTTCGTGTTTTCGACGCCGGGTGTACATCTTTTGTATATATCTTAACTTTTCCAACCTTTTGGTTCTCCAGATGCTCTTATTTTGCCTAGGCCCGCCGACCTAGCGGTCTTTTTATGCGTAGTATTTTTTGACTATGTCTCAGGCTCATTGTGGTGTGAGAAGTCTTCACCATCCATGGTGCTATATCATAGCTCCACGGAAAATCGGCCTTTGACTACAAACGGTCCCTCATAGGTGGAGTCCATTTGCCCCTGATCACCTGTGGAAGAATGAGGCTTTGACTACTAGATCACCGACTTGGTAGACTCGTGTTGACCTTCTTGTTAAATGCTCGATCATTCGCTCGATAAATCTATCCATGGCAGATGGACACGAGTCGCTTCTCATTAATCAAGTTAATCCGTCAAGGCGAAGTTCTGACCCAATCGCCTCGCCTAACTCTCGCTCTCCCGAGGACTCGTCGAGGGTATCCGAACCCCATGGGTAAGACGGCCCATTCCAGATATAATGAGAGAAGCCGGTCGCTTCGAGGTTTGAAAAGCGATAACCATGAAGAGCAAATGGTAACATCTCATGCCAATCTTTGTAAGTCACCGCTATCTTTCTCAGATAATCTTTTAATGTTCTTGCTAAGGCTTCATCAAGGCCATTCATCTTAGGGTCGATATGGAGAAGAATTGTGATGTTGATCTTGAATCGCATGCAGAAGTTTAGTGATCATCTTATTGTTGAGATTAGAACCGTTATCCGTGATAATCAGGAGTGCCATACCGACTGATAAGATTATGTTTGATGAATCGAGCCACAACATTCTTAGTAATGATGCTAACGAGGTCGCTTCTACCCACTTGGTGAAATAGTCAATTTCACAAGGATGAAACGATGTCCATTGAAGCGGTGGCTTAATTTCTCCGATCATGTCAATGCCCCACATTGCAAAAGGCCAAGGAGCTATTAGAATATCTGTAGGTACCGAGGTAATGTGCACTTTGTCCGATAGATCCGCATTTGTGACAAGATCGAGTGTAGCGGGACAATCGCCCATGGTGGACCAATAGTAACCGTTTCAAAATCTTCTTAGCCATGGTGTGTCCACCGGAATGGGTACCAAATGCGCCTTCGTAACTCTTCCCCGATACGTATTGTTTTCTCCGCCTACATACGGAGTAAGCACAAGTCGTGGTTCCGCTGTATAAGATGTCCATTGAGGAAGAATTTGATGCAAATCTTCATGAACTTTATCATTAATGATGCTCCCTGGATATTCCCGAAGTCTCAAGATACCTCTTCACGCCATAGTACCGGTTTCTCTTCGATCAAGCTCATGACAATACCGTTCACAAACTTCTCAATGATGATCCGGGGAGCCTCGTTGTCCCATCCGACTTTGAACATAGACGACATAGTAGCCAATGCCCCGCTAACCGATTCTCTTCTCGTGGAATATGATCAAAAGTAATCCCTTCAAGTAGGGATCAAACCGTAACATGCCTCGACACGGAAGATTCGGATGTCATCCCACTCGCCTTTTATCCGATCGATCACTAAAGTCGAGTTCCATACACTTGTAAGAACTTGATTCTTAAGTCAATGTTTTGATACCCATGATGCACGCTCATATTCGCCATGTTGTTGGTGCAATCAAACATAATCATGGTGAAAGGCGGTGTCCATCAGGATGTAATGATGGCGCCAATGCTATTGCTGGCGCGTTGGGGCTCCATCAAAGACCATAGTCCATCGGGATCCTTGTTCAGTCCTTTGTCCGGCTCGTTTTCTAATCAGAATTAGTAAAACATCTTCATCCGGAAATTAATCGCATAGACCGATAGTCATCTATGGCTTGGTGAGCTAAATGATCGGCCACACACTTCCTTTGATCGCTTCGAGAAGTGTATCGATGTCATATTCGGTCAAGATCATTTGCCATCTTGCTATTCTTCCCGAGAGAGCTGTTTCTCAAATATGTATTTTATGGATCCATCTTAGAAATCAACAAGGTAAAAGTGAGTCAACATATACGCCTTAGTTTTAGCAGCTCTAAGCCAAAGCGTTGTAAGTTTTCTCAAGTCAGAGTATCTTGTTTCACAATGATAAACTTTTTGCTAAGGTAGTATATTGCATGCTCTTTTCGACTGCACTGCCATGTTGCCCCAACACACACCCTATTGAATTCTCTAACAATCGCCAAGTACATGATAAGAGGTCTTCTCAAGGTGTGGCATCGTGGATAGAGGATTCAAGGTACCTTGATTTTGTCAAAAGCGATGTGGCAACCGCATTCCACCCACTACTTGATTTTCTTTAGTAACTTGAAGATCGCCACAGTAGCGTTAGATGTGCAATGAATCGCAATGTAATTAATCGCCCAAGAAACTCTCGACTTCCTTCCTGCAAGGGAGTCGCATCTCTTGAATAGCTTTAATTTGGTGGTCAACTCAATACCTTTACTACCGATAACAAACCCCAAGAGTTTTCCGGATCCGACTCAAAAGTGCACTTGTTAGGATTAAGTCTTAGTCTGTACTTTTTCAACTCACAAACAGCTTCGCAAGTGATCAAGATGTTTTCTTCTTCGCCAGGACCGAGCTATCATGTCACAACATAGACCTCTATCTCGTGATGAATCATGTCATGAAACAATGTCACCATAGCGCACTGATAGTGGCGCCTGCTCTTCAAATCAATCGACATAACTTTGTAATAAAGTGCCCCATCATGTAACGAAAGTAGTCTTTCCATGTCTTCAGGGGCCATTTTGATCCGATGTAATCGGAGAAACCATCCATGAAGGAGAAAACTTTACGCTGTGTGTTGTCAACCGTAACATCGAATATGAGGGTGGGAAATCATCTTTTCGACTTTGTTCAGATTCTGTAATCCACACACATTCGTATTTTGCCATCCTTCTTAGGTACGGTACCACATTAGCAACCCACTGGATAAGAGGTGACATCTAAGAAACTATGGAATCGCTTTATAACTTTCTTTGATTTTCTCCGACATCTCAGACGATGCGACTTAACCTTCGCTTTTGACGGAGAAACCTTCTTTTGTTTCAATCGTGTACCACAATATCAATGTCCAAACCCGCATGTCTTCAGATGACTGCAAAAACTCAATATAGTCTCAGCATCCGAATCCAACTTTTCTTTAACACTGCTTCAAGACCCGCTCCTATCTTGATCTTTTTCTATTCACAAGACTCCAAATTCACAACCTCAACTTGTTTCTTCGTGGTGGCAGATAACTCGCCTTCTTGTCAGAGTAAACCGACAAGTTCTCCGGCACTTCACAATCTTCCTCACTTTCGCCTTCGGCTTGGTAGATCGGATTATCGGGTCATATTTAGCAATAGCATAGTAAGTATTAATTTAGATTCGAGTGATTCTCAAGTACCACGTGGTGTGTAAGAAACACATAGCTTTTTGAAGGTGATAAAGTAAAGAAAGAGAACAAACAATTGAATGCAAAAGTCCAACGAATTTATTGAATGAAAACGTAAACAATGATAATAACCCTGAACGAGCCATGATGCCGGCAAGGCATTAGGCTTTCAAAGTTTATTGTTCAAAACATAAAGAAATACGAAAAGCAAAACAAAACAAGAGCAATTACTCCCGATTAAAGGAGATTGGTATGACGCCTTCGGCCTTCCAATTGTCGAGCCCATATCCGAGTCGAAGATCCACTTGCCGATGTCGTCGCTTGTCGCTGCCTTCTATAGCATGGATTCCACTTTGGTCGATGCGAAAAGGAAGTTGGCCGGCACGTCGTGATGCATCATCTTCCGACCCTTGGTGGTGAAGCCTAAACCAGCCTTGTCGATTTGAAAGGAAGATCGTGGAGTCAGTCCCCAAATAGAACTACTCTTCAATCATAGCTTGAGCATCTTTCAATGAGGCCATCCTAGGTGGAACTTGTGCAACTTCTGAGGGAGGACAGAGAGTCATAGTCATGACTGGGATTGTTTCAAAAGCTTGACAGAGTCTCAAAGAATTTACCTCCATCTCAAGGTATCGGAATGACTGTAGATGATCGACTATATACTTTTCACCGCATAATCAGAACCTTCCTTTTACCGGGTACTTCTGGTCATGGGTAGAAGTAATAAATCCCTATGTATCCAAGGCCCAAGTAAGCAAGAATAGGTCGATGATGTCCATGAAAGAAAGTGGAGTCAAAAGTCCGGAACCGACTTTTACTGTGTAGAGTGAGTTTCCAAGCAATCGTCATTAGAACCATCAAAAGCTCTACAATAATGTCACCGGTTCGTAACCAACCTTCGACATCAATTCGATCAAAAGTACCGGAAGGATATTCAGAAGTAACCGATCCACCAAGACATGAGATAGGTAGTACCCTTGCATTCCACAGATGTGCAAGGCTTTGTGTTTCTTTCCAAGGAATTAAATCAAGATTTAGAAGCTTAGGCCGTTGTTGGCAGCCGTGCTAGCAATACAAACTTCAAACCTGTCTGGTAGTGTTCTTGCGGTACATGAGCATTCTTTAGAAACTTCACCAAGGCATTAGTATGAGCCTCGAGCACAAGAGCAGAGCAAGTATGGAGATCTTGGACTAGTCTGTTCTAACTGCTCCACAACATTGTAGTCACTTCTTGATAATCTTCGTAATTTCTCCATTTCTTGTTTGAGGTGTCTTTAGTAATTTCCTTTGGTACTTCACGAGCAGACGAGTCACCGTTCTTTCCTCTAGCTTGGGAATGGATTGAATACGGAATGCGAGCCGAGTCGCGGTGTCTTTTGGAGAGAGATTTCGTGAGAATACTCTTCCGGTTCGGGTCACTTTACTTGATCCGTGATGTTGTCAATGTCAAGAATGGTAGCTTCGATGGTTAGATCTTCAATGGTCGAGGGTCTTGCTTGACGCCATGATAGTAAACATCACCCATAATTCCAAGGGAGCTTTGCCGAGGAATATGGAACTAGTCCGGGAGAGGTAATAATGAGAGGTGCCACTTAGGCACGTGGATCGCAGAGGAAATCCTTATTGTGTTAACATCAAGATAATCTTCTCGAAATCACACCCCATCCGTCGCTTTAACATCTTCAATAGGAATCTTGTAGCTTAAATGTTGTACTTCACCATGTAATCATACTTTCCACTGCCCCAAGGTATCCCACATGATGGCATGCTTTGCATTATCGATCTTCAACTTAGACATTTCTTCTTCACACAGCCTTTTGCACATGTGGTCGAAATAGTATCTCACTTATCCATCATGCATCGAACACGCCTCTCAACCAAGCACAACCATCGTGCTGGATGGGCACCAACGACAGCTTCGGCATCCCTGGTTGACACCGCTTGCAAAGAAATTCTTCTTAATACCATCGAGGAATGGTCAAGTCATCTATGTTGAAAACATAAGTATCGCACCAACAAAGATTGGAACCCTTGTCATGGTTAGCATAGGCGCGCTGATCACATTCGAGTCTCAACAGAGGATCAAATTCAATCTTAGCTTCAATCATATCTTGAATCTTGTTCTTCGTGAGCCCAACAATCATCGATTATGTCCCTGGCTATTTGAATGGTAAGCACACTGGCATTAGGATTGTACTCTGAGAGGAAGTATTGACATTCGAGGAGGATCCCCAGGTAACCGCCTACTTTCAACATGTGTTGCAAGGCTTGCGATAAAGGCATGTTGATCTTCAGAACCGTCTTGGTGGCGCTGCTCTAGCTACGCTGCGGTTGTCTCACCGAGGTCAGGCCGATGTAGGATCGAGATCACAACCGCCCTAGATTGAGCGTACGGTCTTGGCTCGGCTTTTCTCGACCATACACAAGATTAGCTTTTCTTAGCACCAAAAGATCTCTTCGCAAAGATTTGAAGATGTCTCTATCTCAATCTTTCCACTCTTGATACCTTCAATACGTCATGTCAAAAATCAGCCTTGAATCCGGTCAAGAGTTTCCAATCGTGTGATTGAAGAATGGGCCTGCTGTCCCCATGAACATATCAACCAACTCCCTATTGGACAAGGGTGGTTGAACTCACCGCTAAATCTCTCCACTTCGAAAGCATACTCCTTGAACTTCGTCACGCACCCATAGACATGCTTTGTAGTTGCATGCGAGTGGGTGTCAACTCAAGATTGTACTATACGTTCAGAAAGCATCACTAAGTCACCCAAGCACGGATACGGTCATTCTAGCTGATAGTACCACTCTAATCGAGTTCCTGGACAAACTTTCGAAATAATGCATCCACAACTTTCTCACATCAAGCGTGGGATTGATCTTCCGAACATAGGACTTCAAATGCGCCTTAGGGCAAGACATGCCATCATACTTAGCAAAAGTAGGAACTTTGAACTGGGAGGAATCACACCTGGACAAGACTCGATCATCAAAATTTAGCCCGACATCTTCGTGATTTTCCACAAGATTCGCACGGTCTTCAAGTTGCTTGTACTTGTCATCTCTTCATCGAGTATTGGCCACCATCATAGTTCTTTCTGCTCAGCCGACTATCTTCGCCATCACCCTTTACTTTGCTCATCCTCCTTCTCGACACTTCCTTCGAGAGCTCAATTCGACTAACCACTCTAGGACCTCCTTGTAGGCTGGCCCATGTCGAGGAGACCAACAACCTTCTTCTTTCTCGTTGATGAGCTTCTTCGATCCTCTTGGCCTTGGACCAAGCGGTAAACATCAATAAATCGAGCATTCCGAGCTTGAAGATCTTTGACACTGCTCAAGAGCCATCGCTAAAATAAATAGCGAGCAAATGAGAAAACCAATCTTCAATGTACCGTGATGCAATGTTATGCTATGATATGCAATGTTTATGTAATGCAATGCAATGTTTTCAAGGACCTTAGAGATTTAAATTTGTTAGACAAGCAATGACCAAACATTTATTAGTACTTTTTATTATTCTTTCTTTTAAGTACAAAGGATAGTTCAAAACAATAAAAGAAAACATAACCATCCTAAAGCCCTAAGTCTATGGGCGCTTCCTCTGGTGTCGAGGGTAGGCGTTGATATTTCGCCTCGTGAAGTAGCTTGGTCAACTCTAGCACTTTCTCACTTGCATAGCATCGAGCTTCAAATATCCCTCTCTTCTTTAGTTGAATCCGTGATTTCTTCAAGTCTTCAAAATCGTGAGGGCATGTCGGGATAGAGAACGGTATAGGGTACGCCACCTATAGCAACAGTTCCATAACCATCGTAAAACGCGTGAATGGCATCATGAGGTTTCGAGCTCGAGCTCGCACCCATTTGAGGTAAGGTTCCTGTGGAATGGAGTTCGGTGCCCCAAAGTCTTGGTATCGCCTCTTACCATGCCCTAAGCGTATGAACCTTCACTAATTCGAGATCAGTAGTCGAACACAACATCTTGGAGAAGCATATCATGTGGACCATCTTTCGAGCAAAACCAAACCGACGAGATCTAGAGAAGGGTTGTGGCACCTTCCTTATACCGGTAGTGGTACATTAGGAATTCTCCACAACGCCAATAAAAGTGAAATCCTTTGAGAGAAAAGATTCCAACGGATATCCAATGAGTGACATTAGCCTCGAGACCATCTCAACCTTTGTTCGTCTTCAGAATCGATGGAGGAAGGCGAAATAAACCACCGAAAGTAACGGATACAACACATGAGAGTTCCTTGTCTTTAGTAGTACGAGTGTGGAGAGAATGTAGAATGTCTCCAAGTAAAGTAGGCATCGATTGCGGGTAAGAAACAACTTGATGGCATTGATATCTATGAATTGATCCGAGTTAGGAAATAGAACCAAACCATAAATTAATAAGGCCACAATGTTTTCAAATGCATGGAAACTCATAACTTTGAGGAATTCTCGCTTAATCAGAACTTAGAAAGTAAACCCTTAACTCCACTTCTAGTTTCCAATTGGCTTCAATGTCCGAGCGCTTAAGATGTAAGGCGATGCAATGTCTTCGCATTCTTAGGACCTTTTCTAGACCGGTGAATGACATTTGATCAAGAATAGGTATCCCAAGTAGCTTAGAGAACTCTTCCAAGGTAGGAACCCACCGATAACTGGGAATGTAAAGCAATGGTGTTTTGATCAAAGAACTAAATAGACATGCATCATATCTTCTTCAAAACCGAGATAACCAAGTCAAGTAGATAACCATGTCTTTTGATGAACCGAGCATGGTCGGAATTTCAAACCATTCTTTGAGTCGAGAAGGTATACCCATGAAGTTGATTCGATAGTCTTTCTAGAAGCCATAATGCCCTACAAACAGCAAAGATAAATCCTTAGGTCCTTGAAATAGTTAGAAATGATATGCAATGCAAATGATGTCATGATGTCATGTTTAGCACACACAAACAATTCACAATGAGCCTAGGGTTGTATGAGGTATAGGTGATTACCCCACCAAAAGTTTGAGTTGGTTCATCCCCCCTATAATAGTAACCGTTCTAGGAATCTCACATCATAGATCTTTCTCAGAGGCGCTTATTTCAACAATACAACGCCAAGTGGTCGATCGAAAATATCCCAAAAGTCGATCTCAATGAGCGTAGCATCGAGTATCAACCAACCCCTGTCTACACTAAAGTCGCCCATCTCACTACCTTCTAATGGCCAAGATGGGTCAATTAAGGTTCTAAAAGTTTAGTTAGCTGATGACACCACGCAGAAGCCAAATACTATCTTCAACTTGGGAATGAAGAGTATCGGACAACCAAAGTTACGCTAACGTAGCATCATGTCGACCGCTTAGTTATACGCCTAACTGCCGCATGATCTAATGCTAATACCTAAAAGGAAACCCGATCCGTGTAGGATCCCAACAATATAATACCCAAGCAACCCTTAAAGATAAAGCAAGCAAGTCAAACAGAAAGCAATAAAGGTTATCTAGAAATCCATAAGGTATTCTCTCTTTAGGATCATTCCTGAAGAGAGCCATCAGAATATACGTGAACTGACTTTTTAGTGTTTGTATCGCAAATGTGCGGATAGCAAGAGTCGCCACCGACTTTTTTATTTTATCCAATTAAGGAAGGTAAAAGTACGTAAAAGACCTCCGCTTGATTCTCGTTCGAGAATGGTTATGAAAAGGGAAGGTATTAGCACCCTTTCCATCCGTAGTTATCTACGGGCTCTTAGTTGCTCTAGATCACCTTTAAAATTGCTTTCCGGTGTTTGACAAAAATGTTTTGAAAAGGCATTTCGCTTTGACTTTGTAATGATTCATGTAGGAATGTATACAAAGTGTTCGGAAATGTTTCATTTTGAAAAGATTGAACTTTGAAAAAGTGTGAGGTGTGAAAAGCATTTGGTTTAGAGCAAGCAACTAAAAGACTTATTTACCCACTCTAATTGATCGCTTTCTACGCTCCTTTATAATGGCGCTAGCCGCATTCATTAGTTAATAGGTAGCTCCATTCGCTGGATGTAGCGGACATCTGGGACATCGGATGGTCATAAGGCAACATGTAGGAAGTATCCACATTCGAAGGGACTCATCATTGTAGGCTACAATCGAGGGTCAAGATCATGTACTCGGAAGCGACATCGTGGGTCTTATGATCTTTGTATCAAGGGACTATGATGATTTGTTTGAAGGCAACGGCTAGAATACCTACGCTCGAGGACATGACCAATTTGAATTCGCAAAGGCAACGAGAGAATTACCCTAAGGGGTGCGTGTGAAAAGAGGTGTCAAATTCATATATTATCTTGGAAGTTAGTGGGCTAAGTTCATTATTATCTTGCCACACGCCTAGTTACTAGCAATTAATAGGGTGCTAAAATGCGAATGTAAAGATGCGAAAGGTAAACCTACGCTATTACAAGGCTTTGGGGCGTATACATAATTTAAAATGCGGAAAATAAAAGACCTAATTTTAAACTATTACATCCCATATACGCTACATTATTGAAAAATAAACCGAAAACAGAAAGAAACGCTCAAAATAATAACTCGTGAAACGATGAGAAATTGGAAAATATGACAAATCGAAATAAGAGAAAATGTTAGAAAAATGCAAAATTTTATATGAGAAAATTACTACATGCGGAAATAATATAAATATGCTAAGATAATTTTTGGGATTTTTGGATGCAATTTAATAATTTAAAATGAATTAAAAGTGATTTAAATGCAAAATTATAAATAAAAATAAATATGCATGTGTATTTTTGATTTATTAAATTAAATAAAGATTTTATGAAAGTAATGTAAAAGAATAAATATTTTTGATAATTTTTAATGCATAAATAAAATTGTGAAAAGAATTAAAACAATGCAAAAATATTAAAATATATGAAAAACATGAAAATATGCAAAGTTGAGAAAAGAAACAAAACTAGTGCCCAGGGATCGAACTCGTGACACTTTGGAGCATCCAAATTACACCTTAACCACACGCCACGCTATGCCTCGATGTTTGAAAACTGATCGAGAAGAAAACACGCCGTCGCCGCTTCCCGCCGCGCCATCCATCGCTTCAACCTTTGAATTTTTGAAAGATAGCGCTTTGCTCGACGCCACAGCCCCGCAAAATCAAAACACAGATACATAATATAAATAACATCCGCCATGGTTGACCTCAAGCATTCCGAACATTAATCGGTACGGGTCTTATGGTCCAATTTTCCTGTTTGAGGAAACCCTAATTCAAACCACAAACCTAACAATTGTGTTATGCATTCCGCCATGGAAATTCGATTAAAGCACCCGTAAAGTTTGCAAATACATCACGATCACAAAACAAACACAAATCCAGCTTAATAATGCATGAATGAAGGAATTGACTTTGAAAATTTAAGAACAAACCGATTTGCCACGATTCTTGATGGTTTTTGGCAAAGTAAGGGTCTGGATCGATTCTGGAGATGTCAAGGAATGTGTTGGACACCTCAAAATCAATTGAAAACGGCTGGAAGTAGGATTGCCAATAGCTTACTTGTCACGGTTTTTTCAGTTTGGGAATAGGGTTTCTAGAGCAATTTTTTCTGTCTTCTTTCGTGTGGTATGCATCATGTATAAGTACTGGAAGGATTTGGCATTGTTTTTGGTAAGAATCAATCACCATTCAATGTGAATCAATTTTGATTTTTTGCACAAAATCAAATTTTCAAAATTTGATTAATTCTCAATCTAATCTTGCCATTTTGATCAATTTTCGAAAATTGCTGGCATTTGTGAGTTACTTGAGTCTCAAGGAAAGAATAAAATCAATCTTGCAATTAATTTTTAATTTTATACTTTATTTTAAAATTTAATTTGTATTTAAATGAATAAATTCCAAATTAAATAGAAAAATAAAATAAAAATTCATGGCATTGGGCTTGGATATTCCTAATTGTATGAGGAATAAGTTTGATGAAGAAAAGCAAGCCCATTTGCAAGAAATTTGATTTTTAGAAGCATCTCTTCAGTGCACTTCTTCAAAATTGCCCAACTTGTGAATGGTGTATCTTGCTCAATTTTCCATATTTTGAGTGTTCTTGAACTTTTGGAAAGCTCTAAGAGTCCTCTAACCAACCTTTTTGGTCTCATCTCAATTGGAGTTTCCATGCTCAATATATCTTCAAAACAAAAAGTTGACTTTTTGTTGACTTTGAAAATGACCTGTAATGTTTTGAGCTATACCTCTCAAATGAAGCATTTTTTGGACATTCTTGTGAGACATGAAGTTGTGGAGAATTGAATTTCCTTCAAAACAAGAGGTGGTGGAAAAATTTCTGAGAAAGTATGAGAAAGTTATGATCAGTCAAAGTTTGGTTGACTTTTCACCTGTAAACCCTAATTTAGAAAGTTTGACTTTTATGCAAATCTTGAGTTTTCTTGATGAATCATGATCAACCCTTGATCAAATGATGAATGTAACTTCAAAATGAGGATGTTGACCAAAAATTATGAAGTTTGACTGTATGTTGACCACAGTTGACTTTTTGTCCAATACAACTGATTTTCAACCATCTGAGCAATTATCTGAGGAAACTTGATCCGTGAAGCTTGAAACTTGACATGGAGAATATTTGAAGCATATGAGGAGGCATGAAGACCATTGGAGATGTTGGGAGTCCATCTTGACCTGAGAATTGCCAAACCCTAGTTTGGGTTGATTGTCTAGGAGAGAGTTTGTCTGATCAACTCTTGAGGAATCCTTGAGTATGGATGTATGAAATCTCTTGAGTGGATGGAGGGAAAATTTTGGGGTATGACACACACCCACGTGATACACTGCAGAATCACTCCGAATCTCGTTGATAATAGCTATGCTATTTCTAAATATGACTTTGATAATCCGATCTACCAAGCCGAAGACGAAGGTGAGGAAGATTGTGAAGTGCCAGGAGAACTTGTCAGACTGCTACAGCAAGAAGAGCGAGTTATACAGCCACACGAAGAATAGGTTGAGGTTGTGAATTTGGGTACTGTTGAAGACAGAAAAGAGATCAAGATAGGAGCGGATCTTGAGAATAGTGTTAAAGAAAGGTTGGTTCAGATGTTACAAGACTACATCGAGGTTTTTACTTGGTCACGTAAGACATGCCGTGTTTAGACATTGATATTATGGTACACCGATTGCCAAAAAAAGGTTTTCCCGTTGAAAAGTATGTCTGGCCGCATGCGCCCCGAGATGTCCGAAAATCAAAGCCGGGTTATGAAGCATTCAACGCCGGCTTCCTAGTCACATTTCCTATCCCCAAGTGGAAATGTGGTACCGTATCTAAGAAGGATGGCAAGGTACGAATGTGTGTGGATTACGTAGATCCAACAAGGCGAGTCCGAAAGACGATTTACTTCCTCATATTGATGTCTTGGTTGACAACGCCAAAGATAAGGTTTTCCTTCATGGATGGTTTCTCCGCTAAACTGATCAAAATGGCTCCTGAAGACACGAGAAGACTACTTTTGTACAAAGTGGCACACTTTTGCTACAAGGTTATGCTGCTTTGATCAAGAACGCAGCGCCACTTATCGCGCGCCATGGTGACGTTATTTCTGACATGATTCATCACGAGATAGAGGTCTACATCGACGACATGATAGTTCGGTCACGCATCAAGAAGAACATCTTGATCATCCGCAAACTATTTGTTAGGTTCAGTACAGTTGAGACTTAATCCCAAATAGTGTACCTTTGAGTCGATCCGAAACCGTTTGTTGTCGGTAAAGGTATTGAGGTTGACCCCGCCAAGGTTAAAGCTATTCAAGAAATGCCGCCTCCCCGCACCGAGAAGGAAGTCGAGGTTTCTTGGGCCGATTGAACTACATTGCCGATTCATTGCACACCTAATCGCTACTTGAGCCAATCTTCGTTATCAAGAAAGATCAAGGGTGGAATGGAACGACGATTGCTGTGTCGCTTTGACAAAATCAAGGAGTACCTACGTAATCCTCCTATCCCGATGCCGCCACCAGGAAGACCTCTTATCATGTACTGACAAAGATTAGAAAACTCAATGGGTGTGTGTTGGGCAACATGACGAGTCCGGTCGAAAAGAGCATGCAATATACTACCTTAGCAAAAGTTTACCGACTATGAAACAAGATACTCACAAATGAGAAAACTTGGTAACGCTTTGTTGGGTCGTCACGACTAAGACAAAGATATGTGACTCACACTACCTTGTTGATCTCCAAGATGGATCCGAAAAATACATATTTGAGAAACCAACTCTCTCAGAAGAATAGCAAGATGGCAAATGATCTTGACCGAATCGACATCCAAAGACACTTCCTAAAGCGATCAAAGGAAGTGTAGTAGCCGATCATTTGGCTCATCAAGCCGTAGATGACTATCGCCTATGCGCTCGAATTCCAGATGAAGGTGTTTTACTAGTTATCATCATAAGAACCAGACCGCATTTAAGGACCTCAACAAGGATCCCGATGGACCATGGTCTTGATGGAGCCTCAACGCACTTGGCAATGGCATTGGCGCCATCATTACATCCCCTGCAGGCGGACATACGCCTTTCACCGCCAGATTATGTTTCAGTTGCACTAACAACATGGCCGAATACGAAGCGCAGCATCATGGGTATCAAAGTCATATTGACTTAAGAATCAAATTTTGCAAGTGTATGGAGACTCACTTTGGTGATCACCGATTATATGAAAGGATACAAAGCATCCGAATCTCATTTCAGACGAGCATGTTCTAAGTTTGATCCCCTATCAAGAGATTACTTTCAATCATATTCCACGAGAAGAGAATCGCTATGCACGACACATCGTGGTCATCTATGTTCAAGGTCGATGGAACAACGAGGCTCCCCAGTCATCATTGAGAAGTTCGACGAACCAACAGATTGTTACGAGCTTGATATAGAAGAGAAACCTTGGTACTATGATTTGAAGAGGTATCTTGAGACTCAGGAATATCCCGCAGGGGCATCTGTCAACGATAAGAAGTTTTTGAGAAGGTTTGCATCCAAATTCTTCCTCAACAACGACATCTTATACAAGCGCAACCACGACTTGTGCTACACCGCCGTAGACCGGAAATCATGGAACGATTATGGAAGAGTTACACGAAGGCTCATTCGGTACCCACTCCAATGGACATACAATGGCTAAGAAGATTCTGAGAACAGGTTACTATTGGTCCACCATGGAAGCTGATTGTCACCGCTATGCTCGATCTTGCCACAAATGCCAGATTTATGCATAAAGTACACGTATCTCCAAAGATCAATGTTCTAATGTACTGGCCTTTGCAATGTGGGCATTGACATGATCGGAGAATCAAGCCCACAACTTCCAATGGACATCGCTTCATCCTTGTGGCAATTGATTATTTCACCATGGGTGTATACCGCTTGCATCTACCAAGAATATCAGGGCTCGCTTCATCAAACATAATCTTATCCGTCGGTATGGCACCCGAAAGGATTATCACAGATAACCTCTAATCTCAACAACAAGATGATCAAAGAACTCTGACGCAGCTCAAGATCAAGGATCACAACTCTTCTCCTTATCGGCCTAAGATGAATGGCGCCAGAGAAGCCGCCAACAAGAACATTAAGAAAATTATACGTAAGATGACAGTGACTTACAAAGATTGGCATGAGATGTTACCATTCGCCTTCATGGTTATCGCACCACAAGACGGACAACAGGGCAACCCTTCCCTTGTATACGGATGGAAGCCCTACCCATCGAGGTTCTGATACCCTCAACCGCAGTCCTCCAGACGCAGAAGTTAGGCGAAGATGATCGATCCGCATCGCCGACCGCATCAACTTGATTGATGAGAACGACTGCACCATTTGCCATGGATGATTTATCGTAAACGAATGATCGCAGCATTTAACAAGAAGGTCAAGCACCGAGTCTACCAAGTCGGTGATCTAGTAGTCAAGCGCATCATTCTTCCACAAGGTGATCCTGCAAATGGACTCCCACCTACGAGGGACCATTTGTAGTCAAGATGTATTTTCCGGCGGAGCTATGATACTTAGCACCATGGATGGTGAAGACTTCCCACCCCTCGTGAACGCATATAGTCAAAAATACTACGATAATGAGACCCGCTAGGGTCGACCTAGGCCAGGTATGGCGATAAAAGGTTCGGCAAAGTTAAGGATATATACAAAATGTACACCCGCAAGTCGAAAAGGGCGGTGGCGGTTTGGGGTATTTGAGATTAAACCCGGTGGCGGTTAGGATGGGTTAGATGACTATGTCCCGCCGTCACTTACGCAGACTACTATCATCATTCAAGATTCAAATGGCGGTGACTCACTTTAATGACAACAAGGAGAGAGATAGTTGAAATATATGAGTACTAGCATAGTTGAACTTAACGATTGAAAGCTTTTACTTTTCTTGTGTAAAAATGCCATTTCAATACAAATTCTTTCTCTTTACAATTTTCCGTTGTTGTTTGCGTCCAATGTTTGCTTTGAATGATATGCATTTGACAATTCATCATAAACATAACGGGATAATTACTAAAGCGGAATTGAGATGAGACGAAAGTCATCAACTGTTTTATGTAGCATCCCCCATAGGTGTCACTCACCACAAAACTTTCCCCGAGGTATTATCCTCAACAAAATATCTCTCAACTTTTTCCCCAAAGTAGGTATCGAAACTTGGTCATATAGTGCATCGGAGGAAATCAGTCTTTATTTCACCAGAGATTACAACGTGATTCTTCTTCCAAAGAACTATCAAATGATCTCTGCAGATCTACATGCAAGATCCCCAAGAGAGTACCACCAATTTCTCCCAGGTCTATTTACAAGATCCTCAACAAGATGTCTTCTCACCAAATTTATATATCTAGGAGACTTGGTCGATAGTGCATCGGAGGAATGTGGTTATTTTTTTTCTTGTGGTTTTCCGTCCGCTTCATCCCCAAATGTAAGTCGAAATCCTTAATAACATCCGTATCTTCTTCAAGATGGATATGTTTTGAAATACCACAACATCTATCATTCATGCATTAATCATAAAAAGTCATAATTTGTGCATATATTCATAAACATCGCATGCATCATACTTTGCATAAGACTAACAATATTTTATCAAAGCTTTTGTTTTTCCAAAACAGTGAAATTTTCAAGCATACAGTCCAAGATTAATGCCAAGCCGACGTGAAAACTATTCGAATGACCGCCCTAGTTGTCCTCCAACAATCGGTCCAGATTAATGCCAGCCGACGGAAAACTATCTCGAACGATCGCCCACATTGTCCTCCGACAATGATCCAGATTAATACCAAGCCGTGACGGAAAACTATTCGAACGATCAAGTTATCCTCCGATAATGCATTGATCAACACCAAGCATAACAGGAAGATATCCATATTTTGCCAATTACTATCCTCTCGTAGTAATCAGACGAAGATGTATTCTGACTCTCTTATTATCAACAAGAATTACAGAGTTGCTGTATTTACTCAGCTTGCCTTGGATGGCATCTTAAGCCCATCTCCGACTACTTGTCAACATTTCTCCACCTTCGAATCGCGATATTTGGTTAAAACCAATACAAACCAATAACTTCATTCAAAGATAAGCACGAAGTCTACGTGATTTACTTCCTCCGGATGGCATCTTAAGCCCATCTCCATGCTCCTTTCATTTCCGAACGTCCACGAGCCTGGACAGCTCACTCCCCTGCCAATCCTTTCTCGGATGGCATCTTAAGCCCATCTCCCACAACTCTCCTATTCAAACAACAATCTCGAGTCTAACGTACGACTCATTCCCAAATGGGTCTCCAACTTCTCCAAATGGCATCTCAGAAGCCCATTCCCGCATCATCACCAATAGTGCAAATTTTCGTGTGTATTGAGTGTTCAATCATCTTCTACCTTCAAGTTACGAAAGGCTAGCATGCCAATCTAACCTTCCAAAGACAAGAAGATTGAACAGGCAGTGTCATACCCAAAATTTGCCCTCCTATTCCTCAAGACATTTCATACATCCATACTAGGATTCCTCAAGGTCGATCGACAAACCCTCTCCTAGACAATCAACCCAAACTAGGGTTTGGTATTTCTCGATTAAGATGGACTTCTAACATCTCCAATGGTCATCATGCCTCCTCATATGCTTCAAAGATTCTCCATGTCAAGTTTCAAGCCTCACAAGTCAAATTTCCTCATAATTGCTCGATGGTCAAAATCAATTGATTTGACAAAAGTCAACTGTGGTCAACATACACTCAAACTTCATTTTTGGTCAACATCCTCATTTTGAAGTTACATTCATCATTTGATCAAGGGTTGATCATGATTCATCAAGAAAACTCAAGATTTGCCTAAAAGTCAAACTTTCCAAATTAGGGTTTTTCGTTGAAAAGTCAACGAACTTTGACTGAGCATAACTTTTCATACTTTCTCCAAAATTTTCCACCACCTCTTGTTTTGAAGTAAATTCACTCTACAACTTCATGTCTCACAAGAATGTTCAAAAATGCTTCATGGAAGGTATGGATCAAAACATTATGTGTCCTTTTCAAAGTCAACAAAAGTCAACCTTTGTTTTGAAGATTTATTGAGCATGGAAATCCAATTGAGATGAAACCAAAGCGGTTGGTTAGAAGACTCTTAGATCTTTCCAAAAAGTCCAAGAACACTCAAAAATGTGGAAAATTGAGCAAAATACACCATTCACAAGTTGGGCATTTTTGAACAATTGCACAAAAGGAGATATTTGTCAAAATGCAATTTTTTCCAAATAGGCCTATAATTTTATGATCCAAAATTGGTCATAATATTATTTGTGACCTATTGATGCTTGGCCATGACAATTTTCTATTTTCTATTTTATTGATTTATTTTTGAATTTAAAACCATTTAATTCAAAATTAAATTATATAAAATATGAAAATAAGATATTTTTCAAAAGGAGTGAATTTCTATCAAACTTGAGGTCCAAGATAGCCCATGGAACATACCAAATTGTGCTAGCTCACATTGAAGAGAAAATCAAATTTTTCCAAAATTTGATTTTATTTAAAGAATTTATTGCACATTCAAGATCCAATTTTTCACTTTGCCCTCTCAATTCACTCTATAAATACCAAGCAAGCCGCACATCAAAGGACACGAAACCCTAGCCCCATACACAACCCTTATTTTGTCAAAATTTTTCTCAAATTGTCAAAATTGAATTTTACTTTGCACCACTTTTAGCCTCTCTCAACCATCCAAACGTGTTTTCGAGGTAATTTAGATTTTGATTTCAGTGGCTTGAGAAGACGGAGCTAGGGGCTCGTGTCGTTGATCGTGAAGACCGTGGAAGTCATGGCGCGATGGCTCTCTCGATTCGTGCATTCGTATTTGATCGGGGTCCATGCGGTTTAATTTCAAACATTCCTGTGACACGAATCATCCATATTCAATTGATTTTGGTTTTCTTAACACGAAATGCAAGATGGCCTAGTGGTTAAGGCGTGGCATGTGGAAGATTCTCCAGGAGGTCACAGGTTCAATCCCTGGCAAGACCAAACTTTTCTTTCCTTTTACAAAACTTCATATTTTTCCTATTTTCCTATTTTTCTATTTTCTTTAATATTTTCATTCATTTTAATTTATCTTTCACAATTTTTATCATGCATTTAAAAAACACCAAAAATATTTATTTTTTGCATAAATGTCAGAAAAATGTTTATTTAATTTTTAAAATTAAAAATATTATTTTTGCATGCATATTTAATTTAATTTCTATTTTATCATTTAAATCACTTTTAATTGATTTTTAATTATCAAATTAACTCCAAAAATTCCCAAAAAATTATTTTAGCATATTAATGTTATTTCTAGCATGAAAACTTTTTCTCATTCAAAAATTATTATTTTTACTAACATTTTTCTTTATTCATTTTTCGTATTTCCGATTTTTCATCCGTTTTGTGTTATACCGCTTACAATTTTTATTTTTTTTATATTATGTAATTGCCTATGGGATGTAATAGTTTAATTAGGACTTTTATTTTCTATTTTTCAAATCAACACACTCTTTTCACACATGCACTTAGGGTAATTTCTCGTTGCTTTTACGAATTCAAATGGTCAAGTCCTCTAACGTAGGGTATTCTAGCACCGCTTCAAAACAAATCATCATAGTCCTTCGATACAAAGATCATAGACCCACGATGTCGCCCGAATACATGATCTTGACCTCGATTGTCGCTACGAAAATTGATGATAGTCCTTTGAATGTGCTAGGATACTTCCTAGGTGTTTTTATGACCATCCGATGTCCTTCAATGTCCCGCTTACATCCAATGAATAGGGTTACCTACCAACAAATGGTGGATGGCACTATTCTAAAGGAAAGTAAAACAATACAAAACGACCAATTCGAGTAGGTAATAAGACTTTTAGTTACTTTCAAATCAAATACTTTTACACATCACACTTTTGTCAAAGTTCAAACTTTTCAAAATGAAACATTTCCGAACACTTTGTATACATTCCTACATGAATCATTACAAAGTCAAAGCGAAATGCCTTTTTTCAAAACATTTTGTCAAACACATGTAGCACAATTTTAAAGTGATCTAAGAACTAAGAGCCCGAGATAACTACGGATGGAAAGGGTGCTAATACCTTCCTTTCTTAACCGTCTCCTTACTCGTAATCTAACGAAGGTTTTTTCTCGTACTTTTTACCTTCCCTTAATTGGATAAATGAAAAGTCGGTGGCGGCTCTTGCTATCCGCACATTTGCTATACAAAAATCTCAAAGTTAGTTCACCGTGTTACGTAATCGACTCACGGGAGACACCCTAAAGAGAGAATGCCTTAGGGATTTTAGATCACCTTTATTGCTTCGCTTGATTTGCATGCTTTATCTTTAAGGGTTGCTGGGTATTATATTTGTGGGGATCCTACACCGGATCCGGTTTCCTTTAGGTAAGTAGCAATAAATCGTCGCGATCGTTAGAGGTATATCGAAACGGCCAACATGATAGCTACGTTAGTGACACTTTGGATGTCCCGATACTTCATTTCCAAGTTGAGGATAGTATTTGGCTTCGTGGTGTCATCAAGCACTAACTAAACTTTTAGAACCTTAATTGACCCATCTTGGCCATTAGAAGGTAGTGAGATGGCCATTTTAAGTGCATTTAAGGTTGGTTGATACCGATGCTACGCTCATTAAGATCGACTTTTGGGATATTTTCGGTCGACCACTTAGTAGTCGATTGAAATAAACGCCACGAGAAAGATCAATGATGTGAGATTCCTAGAACCTTATTATTATAGGACGGATGAACCAACTCAAACTTTGTGGTAATCACCTATACCTCTTGCAAGCCTTAAACCTAGGCTCATTGTGTGAATTGTTTGTGTGTGCTAAACATGACATAATGACATCATCGCATTGCATATCATCTCTAACTATTTCAAGGACCTAGGGTTTATCTTTTCTCTCTTTGTAGGAATTATGGCTTCTAAAGACTATCCGAATCAACTTATGGGTATACCTTCTCACCAAAGAATTGGTTTCGTAGATTCCCGATCATGCTCGCTTCATCAAAAGACATGGTTATCGCTTAACTTGGTTATCTCTTAACTTGTTACTCCTATATTTTGGCCGAGAATTCCATGTAGGTGTGAAGATCTCTACCGTTGAGTTAGTCCTCTTGTCTATTTGGTGTAGTTGCTTCTTCTAAATTTAGAGTTTTCTCCGGCACTTCTTTAGGATCACATCCAACCCGTAGATAACTTACTTAAGAGGGAATTCATCGACCTATGAGACTATTTCATGTCTCATTTATTTTTGTTCTTCGAGTCCCTCTCATCTCTTTGTGACTAGCGAGGTTACATCCTCTACTTAGTAAATAATTTTAGGTGGCAGAGCGGTGTAATGTCATTCCACACTACTACGAAAACCCCTTTCACAACGGTTGGAAAATGGGTAATCACGCGTGTCATACCCTTGTTAAGTAGCGTATGGTTGTAAGTTTGTTGTTTTACCATGGTCCTGAAACCGAATGGAAAGGAAGGACGGCGCCTCATATCACAAGGGTTAGGTTTATAAATCGTGTGATACATACACTTAGGTACTCTTTTCAAACCAATTAGCAATAAGTTATGTAAACTTGAAATGAACGATGACAATAATACATCTAAGAATCTAGGTCATTATACCATAATCTATATGTAAAGGAGCATGAAATGAACGATGAGACTCATGCAATCGAAAAACAATAATTTGTTTAAGTTGATTTTCAAATACAACTTAATTTTTCGATTATAAGTATCTATATCAATTTAAATGAATGTATTTTAAGTGAGATTTATCAAACAAACAATCTACATAGAATATAATAAACTCAAACAACATTATACAATGTAACCGTATAATATAAATTTGTGAGAAATGAAAATATACATTATAAATTTATAGGAAATACCTTTTATTGAAACTAATCGTGGAACATGAATCATTTATGAAGTTCGCTCTAGTTCAGAAGCAATGAAAAGAAATATAAGAAGGAAAAACTTACACAACAACTTCACACTTCTTATATTTCCTCTCATTGTATCTCAAACTAGATAAAGTTTTCTACCATGTTGTTTCTTTATTTACTAAAATTTTTGTTCTTGTTGAGTCCTGCAATAACCATGAGAGCTATAATCTTATGAAACCGCAAACTTATTTGTCAATAGAGTATGAAGAAGAAGTACAGATGGATGAAGTTTCCATCATAGCTTCATGCTTCTTGTACTTTTTCATAGCTACACAAAATTATGTTCTTTGTTAAGGTAGTCAAGACAAATCTAAAAATATGAGAACAATCAACAATTTACAACATGCAAAAAACAAGATAATGGGAAACTATATAACAAGAAGATGGAAGAATAATAGCTTAACGATGAACCACAAGATTCACAACTAATGGCGAAGAAGAAGAGAAAAATGGGTGCTAGGGTTTCATTGTGAAAGAAACAACGCTAGTGTGAATAAAGAGTTATTTCGCTTATATATGGGTAAACTATTTCACAACGGTTAACACTACTGCCATGTTGAAAAGTATTTATTTATTATAAATATATGACAACGGTTAATCAAAATCACCATAGAGATATTCCTTTAATTTATGAGTTTTAAAATAAATAAAATAAAAGGTGTGCCTTAACGTAAAGGAATAAAATATTTTATGGCTTAAGGTTCAAACCCATGAAAGTTTAATTGTTTCACCATGGTTGGTTCCTCAATGATGTTATATACAAATAATTTTTGATAAAAACAAAATAAATATGATAGCGCCTTATTTTATAAGACGTACCACGTTGTTAGGAAGACCCGTGGTGACCATGGCGTTGTTGAATGCGCATTTTGTAGTAGTGCCAAGAGATATCATGACTTTTGTCATATGTTTATTTCTTTGATCGATTTTGAAATCTAAGAATGATATAGTTTTCTAGTTCTTCGTGACTCCAAAAGACGTGGAAGACACGAATATTGTCTTGGCTTGGAAATAGTATATTCATAGGTCTATGGAAAACTCTTATGCCTCTCTACCTAAATTGAGAATCCTATCTTGTTTTAAGCTAATAGCGGGGTGAGTGACTCGTCCTCCTGGGTTTGTTCTTGTTGTGTCTTTTATGGGTGGTTTGTGGAGGTGCCATTGGTTTAGAGCAATCTAACTTTGCTTGAATTATGGGTATTTGTTTCTTTCCATACTATTATTGTCTGTTGCCATCCTATCTAGTGTCTGAGACATTTTAGTTGTTCGTAGTTCTTGTACTTTTCCATTGTTGTTTTGTTTTTTCCTATACTTAAATCGATAGTCTCTCTCTCTCAATTGATCTTCCAACTAATGAAATAGATAAATCAAATATAATGGAAGAGAGAGAGAGAGAGAGAGAGGAATGAGGAAGATCCATTAGTTGAAAGTGCCAAACGAAAGGAAACCTTAATTCTAGGTATTTCTAGAACTATACTCTACCTTTCATTTACTTTTACAACTTTCATTTTCATCTTCATTTTTTCTACAAACCTGAATTGTCCCTAAACCGAACGATACCCTAGAAAATCTTCATCTTCATCTTCTCCATCAAAGTGCCATAAATGAAACTCAAAACTTAACTTCCATAAATGTGTTACAAAACCTCATATCTATCAACGCATACGTGTTAAAAATTCATCTCATCCCTTTAAACACCATTGAAGCACCTTTAAAACATGAAACGATGAAAGATAATGAAACACATTCAAATATTTCTCCGTTATTATCGCTTTCTTCTTAATCATATTTTTGGTACGTAATCACTTTATTCATTCACAAAAGTCACAAATGTTAGTTTTGTTGTAAAAACCTTAATATTATGATTGAAATTTATCTATAATAGTAATATATGTTATTGTTATTGTTGTTACTAAGAGGTATTGTGAATTTAATGATTAAAAGGGGAAATCTCAAGTCACATTTGTTGTTGTTGTTGACGTTGCATTAAGTAAAAAGTTTAACGTTGTTTTTTTTTGTTAATATTGAAGTTTATGGCAAATAAATCACTTTATCCATGCACGTAACATATTAATGTTAGCTTTTATGGTTGTCAAATATTTAAGTCACTACTAAGAAAAAATTATTTTACCTCAGTTGCAAAAAAAGTTTTACCAAAGTTTTATAGGCAGAACGAAGGACATTATGAAAACTTATCATTTTCCTCGGTAAAGTTCCACTAAGGAGAAAACGGAACTAGTCATGGGTTCGATCCCCTGAAACAATAGCTTATGGATTTTAAAATAATGTTAACCCTTAGTTTGAATTAATACCCGAGGTGAAATATGTTGGAAAAAATTGCTTTATACCATATCCTTTAGGTTTTGATGATAAGAAAATATTTAAAGAACAATTAGGTAGACTAATGTGTGTTCAAGTGTGCATGTACAACTATTAATATACTCGATTAAAAGTCGGTTCAAATTGCACTAAACTTTGAAAGAGAAGCTCTAAAGTGGAATATTTTGAAGATAAGACTCAAGAATCAACTCGATAAAATCATCTTATGATGATCAAACCTCGAGATCATAGACTTTTATCGTGTCAACTTCTAAAGATCAAAGTCAATATTTTAATAATTAGTGTCAAGGTTCGAAATAAGACTCATACTTTGAAGGACCAAAACCTAAAGCCATTCAAAGTTCAAGAACAAAGGAAATCCTGATGGTGGCTATCGACTCTAAGGTAAATTTTTCTTCTATTTATCACATTAAGACTTATCAAGGGAAGTTCTAAGTTGTAGAAGCTCGAGATTTACATATGATATTTTGTATCAAAGGAATTTCAAATGGAATTACAATGACATTAACTATATCAAGAAGCTTCTAACAAATATATTAATGCTTCTCTAAGATTCTCTTGTGATAAAATTTCTCTCCAATGACTTTTTCGTAAAAGAGATGGAGATTTAATGAAACACACAACACTGCACCTTGATAAGAAAAGAGGAGTTACACTATCAAAACAAAGAGCACAAGTTACCTTAGAACTTCTTATCAATTTTACATTCTAAATTTTTTTTAAGCATTAGAGTTTTATGTGCTGTATTATTTTTACACTTATGACTGTATACCAAGTGTAATTATCACTCTATCAATGTCATTTATCTTTTATATAGATTGTTGGGAATATTTTCTTATGTTCTTAAGAATGTGGAAGTCTATTTCTTATGTGCTTAACAATTTGTAAGTCCCTTGCATGTGAGCTTAAGCATTCAATTCACTTACATGTGTGCTTGAGAAATCAAAAGACTCTTGCTTGCTTGAGAAAGTCCCTTACTCGCTTGCTTGAGCATTGAAGTCTCTTGTATGTGTGCTTGAGTAATCGTAAGTCTATTGCTTATGTGTTTGAGCATTGAAGTCCCTTACTTGTGTGTCGAGGCATATGAAGTGTCTTGCTTTTGTGCTTAAGAAACTTGTAATCATATTTGGTTATAGTGGAAATCTCTTGAAGTGCAAGGACTAGATTACTCCCGATTTATAGGTGGAACCGTGATCACCGTCAGGTGTTATTTTGTTCTCTTACTTATTTTTATTCAACTTTATTAGCCTTTATCTCCATTAGACTATGACTTATATTATGTCCTCATGGATTTAATATGATAATAGATTTGTAAGAGAAAAAGAAAAAAGATAATATAATTTAATACTCTTTGTTTTTCTTACATTCTTTTTATTGTAGCGCAAAAAGTCGAGACTAAACCATTGATTGACTTAAATCAAAAGTGAAAGTCGTCACCACACTTTATTATTCTAAAAGAATGGGAAAAGATGAATAATAACCCAAAATGAACTTGAAAT
>CM038794.1:15026073-15115988 GCA_021764765.1 Vicia sativa
CTTTGGTGATTTTGACAAAATGACCATTTTCCCCTTGCCAGATTAATTGATTGGTTCCAACCAAAATTGAACCTCATTTTCAATCATAGATGCTTAATAACATATATAAACAAATGGAATCAAGTTTGATTCGAACTTGAAGAACTCTGATTAAACTCAAAACCCTAGTTTTACCTTGTGTTAGGAGATAGTTGATCAAGCTTCAAACCTCGATTCATCTGGATATCTTGAGAAATTATTTGAACAAAGATGCCTCAAATGATGATGGAGATAAGACTTCAATAAAATGGCTTAGACACGCTAAGCTCCACGATGAAAAAACTCTAATTCTATCAAATGAAGGAGAACGAGAAAATCTTCTCAAACTTTGCAAAACTTTAAATTTTAATGAATTAATGAGACAGAGTGAGATGTATTGAGCCATAGTAGTGATGTAGCTTGAGAGATTCAAGGATATAGAGAATGAGACCCCATAGCACAAATTCTTAATGTAATTAACTCACGTAGCTTGTGCAGACTTGAGAACCAAGAACTTTGATCTATCTGATGTATGAATGTTATGCAATATGATGTTTATGATGAAACATAAGCGTAATTCAAGAGGTTAAATTTTAGGTGCAACATTCTTTCTATGTTTGACCCACTCGATGCGAGCCTTTGCAATTGGAATCTTCTTCCTATAGAGTCCATTTCTCTTCTAGGACATCTCTCACGTATTCATTATCCTCCTTAATAGCTCGAGCTTCTTTTCTTTTTAAAGAATACAATTTCCTTGATCTCTTAATATTTGGGAGGCCCATTCGGGACATGCCCATTGTCGAAACCGAGACAGGTTTATAGTTGATGTAGCCTCATGTTCCATGAGGAGGAACATTAGGGGATTCTCCACACTAGAGTTAATACATGTATCTTTTCATGAGATAAATTACTATCGATATCAAAGAGGTGAGTGCAACAAGTCTTTTGTGAACAAAGATTTTTTTCAACAAATGACCTTTTATTGGAAGATGAAGCATGAGCCACCTATAAATCTTAGGTAAGAAAATGTGTACAACCCCCTTCTTTGTGTTCCTTGAATGGATGATGTAGTAAGTATCTTCCAATAGTGTGGGTATAGGATTTTACTCATGAAGATGCATATGAGAAAGATCCACAAATTCTTTCTTGCTTGTAAAAATAAGATACCATAAATCATAGCGACGAAACAAAGTGTTGAAAAAAACCAAATTTTCCTTCAAGCCATCAATAGAGCCTTACTTTCCAGAATGAAATATCAAAACCATGAACATCCTCATTAGGTTTCCAATTGTCCTTTACTTCCATTAAGCTCCGGTGGGGAACGGGATGCAATCCTCTATTATCTTCTCGAGTACGGACAAAAGGCATGTGCTCGTGAATCTTCCTTCAGTGAAAATTCTAGTTAGGGGACGGACTAGGGATATCGTGACATCTGATCGGACATTACAAAACACCTGGCGGACATAAACATAGCGATGTGAAAGCAATAAAACACAATGAGTTGTTAACGATTCGGTTCTAACCAACTTAAGTTTGGGCATACCAACGAGATAAGTTCACTATCAACGATTATTCATTCAGGGCAAACCACCACTGTTTATACTCCTCACTTAATCAAACTACCTAATAACCCTTCTTCCTAGATACCATACTTGATGAGAATCCTGCTCACTTCGATCACCTCGGTGATGTCTATCCATAATATCACACCACAACTAAATCGACTTCTTGGATCCTATTAAACTCATCTTGGAATACCTCACTCAAATCACAACTAAAATAGTTTGGAGATGCCACACTTGAAACACAATCAAAACTTGTCACACACGTGATAGAAACTAACTTGGAATTGCTTCAGCTTCTTCCAAGATCATAAGCTACACTCATTGCTTCACAACATCTAAGTGAGTGAAAACAATCCTCTTGCCTATAGGCTTGAGGTAAAATCGGTGACCATCCCACAATCCGGGTGGTTCACTTATATAGCTAACCTAAAGACTACATCTTTCTAAGAGTGAAAGCTTACTAAAACTAGGTTACTTGCATATTATAACCTACTACCCAACATGATTTGGTCCTTCAAAATAACAACATAAGTTGTACAAACTTATAGAAAAAATTCTGCAAAAACAAAAGCATAAAATAACCGCTATAATCAAGGTAAGCTTTTGATTTTTTTCGTTAGCTCTTGAACATTCACATATGCCTTCAAAGTCCGCCACATAAGATTCATAATATTCCCATAATATGCTCTAATTAAAATAGAGCTGTAACAAATTTTGGCAGTTCGATGGCGTAATGTCTTGATGTACGATGTCTTGACATCTCATAAGACATCTTGTTCCAAATGTTGAAACTTTTCAACACAACATGTCAAGGCATTCTAGATAGGATTATAACTTGGAAATCCTCTTGTACAAACATTATTCTTCTTATTATTTGTTTATTAAAATTAGGCAATACATATATTTTGGAACTTACAAACTCCCTTTGGCAAATTTTAGCTAAAACAAATAATTACAAATATAGCGATTACATAAAGCAACAACAATTACAATTAAAATTTACAATTAAATACGGTCTTACTTCATAACTTCAAATCTTGAGTTGTTTGGGATGTTTGAACATCCAACTTACATCTTCTTTTCTCCATTTAGCCAATGCCATATGTGCCTTGGCGCATTGAGAGGAGACTCCGTGCTAGATTTGTAGTTGAAATACCATTTGAGTAACATGAGAGATTATATTCATGTAACTCATAACACGTCCTGTTGTGTTTCCTCAATCAATAGTGAGGAACAAAACTTAGAATACAAGTCACAAAGATTTTAGAGGAATATTACGTGGACATGTTTTCTTTCTTTATGTGAGCGAGACCGAGAATAGAATAGCGATTAGTAAGACCTTCGGTAAAGTTATAATTCATTCTTCTCCCCTTTTTAGCCAAAATTTGACAATGGGAGCCTTCACAATACCATATCCAGGCAACAAGCCCATATTGAATTTCTTTCATGATGTAGAAGAGATAGTGATTTGCTTGAGAGTAGAGGAAGGGGTCCTTTATAAATAGCACATTTGTCGAGGCTTTGGTTGAGGGATTGTCTGAGACAAGCATGTCTTGTCAAACTAACTCGACTTTATTTTTTCTACAGTTCCTTTTGATGGAGTTAGTTCCAACAACTTTTTACATCATGTAGGAGCATGTGATTTCCACCTCTTCTTTCGTCGGGAAGTAACTTTAAGAGATATCATATCTTGTGATTTTGACCAGATTCTTCTGAGAAATATTCTGGTTTTATGATACTCTTACTTGTCCTTTTAGATTATAGTCTTAATTTATTTACTCTAATCTCCTTTTAGAGTGTAATGTTGTGATAATGATCATACTTTCTTCACCTTCATTAATTGTGATGTTCCAACATTATCTAGGACATCCATACACTATGAGGAAGGAAATACGAATACTCCCACTCAAAATTAGACTATCTTTGACACAGACTTATACAACTTCCTCTTTTAGACATAGGAGGACTCGATTGATTAATTGAGAAACTTGGACTATCCATTTACAATCATAGAGAATCAGATCTCTATATTGGATAATTCAGAACACAAGACATAATTTGTGTTCAAGACTCAAAATAAGACTCTATATAGAAAAAGTGACTAAAAGCAGGGACCCTATTTAATATCTTTGCAAAAAACAAGCGCAAAAGAAGGACCTCGAGACTTAACAATATCGAACACTACCCTTTTCCTATGTTTGTCACGAGTTGACAAACATAACCTATAGACTATAACTTTTACTCATATCCAGAAAGAAGGATATGAGAGACACAACAAGGACTTAAAGAAGAAAAAAAGACTAAGAACACGAGCAATTTAAATAACATACCTAGATTGTAACAATTGTCTTGATCAAGAGATGTTATTTCAATAAGTACTACTTCATGTGGTTTTGTGCATATATTGGGACATGCACTAAGTCGGGAACAAGTGATACACCACCAACTCATGTTTTAGATAAATAGTTCAACACCTATCCCTATTAGTTTTCAAGGATAAAACATGTCTTGAGTTATATTCTGACTTCTTGTTTGACATTGTACTTCTGGCTTGAAAAGATTAGTCTTTGGAGACTATCCATATGGTTAGAAGCAAAATTATATTGTCTTTGCTGATCTCCATACTCTTTACTCCCCATGAGATATACAAATTTAGGACATCTTTGATGTTTGTCCTTGAAGTATTCTTTATTTGGAATTTGCCATAGTTTTCTGAAATAGAAATCCTTAGTTTGCTTACTACACAAGATTCAGATTGCCACACTCTATAACTTGTAATAGAAGAAACCTTATCTGTATAACCATAAATTTGTCTTTGATAGATAAGTTAGAACCTTATCTTTACGGTGTCTTTAATAGTTGTGATGTTACATATTCATGTAGACTATTCTCTTCATACATCACATACTTCTTCTCTCGTGATTGAAATCCATACGACTTTGCAAATATCCATCTCCATCAAGATATCTAACAATATTTGTAATCTTCTCCTTGGTTGAAATCGAGTTCTTTAAATAATCACCGGATAACATTGCCACACATCCTTAACTTGAACATAATGGTGAACTTTGATATTTAGTTCACTAGACCACAAATTCCTCAACGATACTCGACTCTGGCGGTATCTGAATCTTGCATTCGGGCCACATATCTAATAAGTACTAAGTCTCATCAAAGCACCTACTAGTTTGGTCGGATAGTTAACTACTCACACTAGGTTATTCGACTGATTAACTCATCACACACTTCTACTTTCGAATAACATATATATTCAAAAATGGAATACATTTAGATGATGTTTTAACATTTGACACAACATCATCCATTATGGTTCTTGGTTAACATCCATAACATCTTATTCATAATACTTGAATTGGAACAAAGAGACATAGTGATAAGCAACTTTGCATCGGGACATATCAAGGAATGTTATAGGCCACATCTCGATAGGCTTTTCATCGGACTCTCACTCGATTTTGAGATGATGGATGCCATAGTGTACCTATAGAGGAGATACCCTCATCTAGGTTTATGGAACAAACTCACTTATGTCCTAACACTAATTCACATACTTCATAGCAATCGACACGGATACTAACTAGCGCATTCAATATTCATGACCATATTTCCGCGATGGTTGAGACACGATATTGACTCCAAGTGCATTCTATGGTTATGAACATAATTTTACATATATGGTTCCTTTGATTAGAGGAAAATACGGATAAAAGCTCACTTTTATTATTCATAAAGGAATTAGGCGTATACCTTTATGTGTCTTCTCCCATGCATTGAGCTTTTCTTTTAATACTCCAGTTTAGATCGAGAAATAAACCGACATCACGGAGTATTATAGCTTGTTGAAAGTGTCATAATCAAATATATCTTCTTCGGATCGGAGGTAGGTTCCAAACATATGTACTCACTTTACATTTGTTTAGCACCGAATATCTGTTCTTCAACTAGTAGCTTTATACTAGTATTAATGTTCCAACATCTAGTAGAACATCATTCCATCTTCCGAACACATCATCCTTGAAGGTCTTCAAGGTAAATAATTTTACGAATGAATATGAGAATCAATGATCAATTGATGCCCATCAACTATAATAATTCATACCTTTATGAGTGGACATGAGAGATATCTCAAGTATCTTTGACAATTTTTAAAATAGTTGAATAATGCCTAATATTATGGCGATAAATTAACTAGGATCCTTGTTTCACTAGGTTGCATCGGAGGCTATCGGTAGGAAAATAGCCATACTTCAACAAAATATACATAATGCTTACTTCCGGTTTTATTGTAAGCATGGCACATAAGGATTAAAATAAATCAACCTTACAATTAAGCACTCTTGCATCAAACAAAATTTAGACCAACCAAAAATCCGACCATGTGGTAATATACGAGCATAAAATTACCTTATCAATGTCTTCACTCCGTATGAAGGTGTTGATAACTTCTTTTGTCTGAGAATGAACAATACAATCCAACTCCCACTCCACATAAATTCTTAAATTTAACTTTATTATTCTAGCATCTTCATCTTCTTTGTTCGAGGTTGGTCTAGTTCTCCACAAATAGGTCCATCCTCTTCTAGGGACCATACCATTTAAACATTCCTTGTTTAAACATTATTCTACCTGTATACAACGAGCGTATCCCCTATGGATCTCATCCAGAAACAGACAGGATGCCTACTTTAAAACCAATTGAAAATTCAGGTTATGGGAAGACTCATGATGTCATGACATCTGATCCGACATTACAAAACAGACAAGGCAGACATAAATATAACATTGCGAGCAATAATATAAGCAATTGTTAACTTCGGTTCTAACCAACCTACATCCGAGGCATACCAATCCGAGAATGAAATTCACTATCATGATATTAATTGAGGCAAACCACCTTGTTTACTCCTCGCATCATCAGAACTACTTGACCCTTCTACCTAAGATAACACACTTATATGAGAATCCTCAACTCACTTCCCATCACCTCGGTGATGTCTATCAACTCTATCACACCAACAAGCGCATCGACTACTTGGCTCCTATTAAACTCAGCTTGGATACCTCGCTCCAAATCAAAACTAAAGCAGTTTGAAGATACCACGCTTGAAACACAATCAAACTTGTCACACACATGACAAAAACTAACATAATTGCTTCTGACTTCTTCCAAGAACATAACTACACTCTTTGCTTCACATCATCAAAGTGGTGAAAATAATCCTCTTGCCTACAAGCTTTGAGGTAAAATCGGTGACCATCCCAACCGGTTCACTTACATGGATAACGCTAAAGACTACATGTTTCTAAAACCGTCTAGCTTACTAAAACTAGATTACAGCGCTTATTTAAAACCTACTACCATTGGATTTGGGCCTTCAAAATAACAACATAAGTTGTAGCAAACTTTTGTAGAAACAAACACTTGAAACAAAATCTCCTATCATGATAGCACCCCATCGAACCTCGTATACGTGGCTCTCATGATCGTAAATGTTAGGACATATGCCTATCAACTATCATGAATCTCCACTCTATTACTACATGTTCAGGAGTGGTCTACATCTACAGTATGGGTATTGGGTCTTTTACCTCATAACAACCCATAGCAAGGAAGAAAAAGTACATCATATCCATATACATAAATAATGATCTAGATGCAAATGTATGCAAACATATACATGTATATACAAATACAAAAACCTATAAAGCGATAAATAGATAAAGACCCCAAAGTTAAAAACACATAAATGCTAGAAATGACTACTAGGCTTTCACAATGAAGTCGCCAACTAAAATGATGGAGAAATCACTAGGTATCCATGAAGTTTCCATCGAATATTTTTCCACTTGGATGGAAAGGTGAACATCGAGTAAACCTAAGAGGAAAAATTTTGAGTTTTCAACGAGAGATCGGGTAAGGGAGTCGATTCTGAGAGAATGTGTTAGTGTTAGAACAAGATTTGGTTATGCAATTATGCCTCTGAGTTTTGATGACAACAAAGAGTATGTTTGAGTGAACAATTTTGTTACTCTAATGTTTGTTTTATTTTAAGAATAAATAAACACGTTACTTGACAAATGGTGTGGCAACATTAAAGAGAAATGCTCGGCTTACGACAAACAAGTTGCAAGGAAAGCTTGAGGCTCTAAAGTAAAGTTAATACGATAAAGCTAAAGAAACTAGTCAGGAAGATATAAAGATAGAAGTTCTAATTATGTCAAGATGTTAAAGACTCAACAGAAGACAAGGGTTCTAAAGACCAAGTGCTTGAAGACTCTAAAGGCGTGGCTCTAAAGATTCTAAAGACTTAAAGTTCTTCCGAACTTATGTTACGAGCAAGTTTTCAAGACCAAGTCTTGAAGACTCTAAAGCGTGGTTACGAAGATCCACGAAGACTTAAAGTTCTTTCTACCTTATGTTCGATACAAGGTTCTTCAAATCCAAGTGCTAAAGACTCTAAAGAGGAAGATCACGAAGACTACGAAGACTTAAAGTTTTGATTAACGGATGTTATGTTTCCACTTCTAAACTCATGCTCGTAGAAGCATCTAAAGTGTAGAAGAAAGAGGTAACATTAATGTGGTATCATAGTACATGGTACAAAAACATTTCATTCCACTATCATGAAGGGCGAGTTGCGTACGATCTTGTCCCCACATTCTTTTAAGCGACCATAAATTTAATATTTCCAAATGTACCCTTCATTGATTACATCACATGTTATGTAAATATATGTAAATTCTAAAATATGTACATTATGTGAAGCAAATTTGTTTGTAAGCAAACCTATTATCTAACTATTGTTTGATTGTTCCTTGAGAGACCGATTGGGTGACTTCTCAAGAAGTCTAGGACAATTAATCTTAGAGGTTGTTAGTCCAAGCTTAGTGTGAGCGGTGTTAGTCACGGCGGTTGCACTGTCAAGTGTAATTACTTTTGTTATAGTGGATTAAGTCCCAGATGGATAGAGGAAAGTCACCTCGGATGGGTGGACTAGAGTAGCTTGAGGTTTTCAAGTGAAATAGGATAAAAATTTGTGTTATTTACTAAAAATCAAAGCATTATAAAAGGGATTGTTTTAAGAAAGTTTTTAAAGTGTAAAACCAATTAAAACCCCCATTTCTTGTGTTTTTCACCTTGATTAGCACCCCCCGTTCGTAGTACTTTCGGGTTCCAAGCTTATTTATTCTAATGTATGGATGTATCTCACCAATGTAAATCCTAATGCTAAAGGGAAATACATGAGCATAAGTGTATTTTGATAAGTGCCAAAATATAGTTATTTTGTATATATGTTTTGTAGCACTTATCGGTTCTTTTGATATTCTTTGAATAAATCACTCACTTTTGTATAAATGTGTATGTTTAGTGTATAATAAATGTTTTGTGTAAATATTGTATCATTTGATATTTTATCATCTCTTTGTAGGTATTCATTCATAATTGGAGCATTGAGTAATAAAGGTCAAAGGAAAAGCTTCAAGAATGCTATTTTAACAATTCATCAACTAATAAGGCTCAAATTAAGGATGATAAAAATCATGAATTTGAGTGACATTTAGTCATGGTTAGATAGAAAAACGAATAAGCTTTCCAACGATTCGAACCGGGCGCAAATCCGAGCTACGGTTCACAAGTTATGTGAAAACAAATCTAATTTTTTTGCTCTTTGTTGAGCGGGATTTTGGCATGACACACCAGACGAATTACGTTAAAGGGTACAAAACTAATTTTAGGTTATTTTTGGGGTATTTGTTACCAACTCATCAAACCTTCATTTTGGGTAGATATAGCTTAGAAAACAACATTAGAGTGGCTTTTGGATGGCGGTCGAATCTACGTCGATTGGTGTTGACAAACCAAGAAATGTTTGGTTCCTCTTATTCTCTTCTTTGTGTAATCTATTTTGTTGGGTTTTGTATGTACATTTTCTCTGAACACATGTATATTTGTCTCCTTGCGTTGTATAAAGTGTGCTTTATGAATCGTATGTTGGTGATTGTCTTAGGTTTTACTACGTGTTAGGGATTTGAGCTTTGCTAGACATAGATTGCTTAGATTCTTACCTAGGATGATTATGTGTTATTTTATGAATGCTAAAAATAGGTTTAGAGTGACATTTACTTAGGGTATCGGATCTTAATGCCTTTGTGTCAAGAGTGTCGGGCTAGACATATTCGATCCAGTGATGCGGTTGAATTCTCAATTTGAGTTAGAAATAGCTTGGGTTGTGAGAGCATGTGATGACGAGATGAGTATCGTAGATTGAGTATAACTAGATGATAGTCCCTTAATGCATAAGTAAGAAAATAAAAGTAAATGTCCTTAGATGTTATGAACAAAAGTTAACACCAAGATATATTTATGGGACATGGTCTAAAGCATATCACTTATTCATCTTAGCAATACAAAGTGTAAGATATCAAGATTTCCAATATAGCTCCAAAGGTGTCACCATGATGATTAGCATATGAGTGCTAACCAATTGGATCATAGGAAGATAGATAGTGTGAGATGAGAAGAAATGATATTAGTTGATTCAAGTTGTTTGACTAGTTTTAGAAATTTCTTGATTCCATGATCACTAGTGAATAACTCATTCGATTATTCTTGGAAATCCATCAAAGTTTCTAAGTGTTATAGGTCTTTTGAGCAATCGGTGAAATTCTTGACCTAACTTCTCGAATATAACACTCTCAATTTTGGAATGAATTTGAGATGATCTTAAGGCTTCCATTTTTCTTTAAACTTTATAAATTCTTCTTGACTTCTATGAAAGACCAAGGCCAATTTTGGTGGAAGGTCATGAAAGTTTTAAAAAAATATAGGTCATCCATGGGGTTTTCTAGTGGTGTTCAACTTCATCAAAGGTTATAATTCTTCATTTTAAGTATTTTTATGCCATTTATTGCATCTCTTTAAGGGTTTACTTAAAATCATCTTCAGGAGAGACTTAAAATCCTAAAAATTGCTGGTCATGAAACTAGAGAAACATTATAGTCATGAAATTTTCATGATCGGATTAACCGATAGCACAATTTTGCAAGTAATTCTCATCAAATCCTTCAATCACCCTCCTATAAATATAGGATCACCCCACATCATTAAAAAGCTTAAGCCAAAAATCCGGAGAACACCACCTCGTACCACAAAATCCTTGTTTTCATTTTCATACCATGAGCTCTCTTTAAGCCATTTTATTTACTCTAATGTGTTATAAACCTTGGACCAATCGTATCATGCCAAGTTAAATGCCTGATTGGCTCTTATTTTTCAAGATCTATGTGGCTCAGCTCCACCATACAATGCACCTTTGATCTTATATATTTGATGCTCATACTTTTCATTTATTAACTTGATCAAGTGGCTCACAATTTTTCTGGCTTTCTTTTATTTATTTTTTTCTTTTCAAAATTTGTTTTAAACCTCTTTAATTCATTTTAAACCAGATTATTGTTCAAAAATTCTCAAAATAATTCACAAAAATACTTTGATCAATTTCTAATTTTATGAATATTTTCTCTTATTTTCATTTTGATATTTACAATTTTTAATCATTTTTACTACTCAATTGGTTTTAATTAGTTTAAATTTATTTTTAATATATTTAAAATTCTGAAATAAATATTAGATGATCCTATGAAGGTGTAGCCGTAAAAATTTGAGATTAAGTCATTGATTGACTTAACTCATAATAGTAAAATTCGTCACTGCACTTTATCATTCTAAAGGAATAGGAAAAAAGTGAATAAAATCAAAATAAAGAAAGAGATCAAGGTAAGGGGATTGGTTATGCAAAGGGAATGTATTAGCACCATAAACATCTATGGTAAGTTGTAAGAACCTCTTTGAAAATATTTGTATTTAGCTAAAAGAAAGTATTCACAAAAGAGATTGTGGAGATGAGAAGAGATGTATTTTTGCAATTTTATTTGATAAAAGCTTCCGATGAGCTCTAGGCCTACATACCAACAATTTTGTGAGTGTGACTTCACTATTATATGTTTTGCATGATGTCAAAAATCAGAGAGCTAGTATTTCAGTATGGTGGACCGTATCCTTATATCTTGTGGCACTCTCTTGCATTACAGGTCTTAGGAATCATTTAAAACAACAATAAAATTGTCGTAATCATGAAAAATCAATTTTTGCATAAAATAAGCACTTATGTAACAACACGAAACTTGTATGTGTCGACACATAAATTACGCATTTGTATTTTCTTAAATGTTTGATGGGTGTCAAACATCGATTTATGCGTGGACACGTGTACTTCAATATTTAATCTTTCACCATTTCTTCTTTCAAACACATGCGGATGTGTCAACACATCGATTTTCAAGTTGATACATGTATTGCATTATTAAATCATGTAGCTATTGTTTTACATGTGTAAAGCGTAATGTATTTAGTTAGACATATATTGTTTTGTTGGTTATTTTTCATTCCTAAACTACCCTCTTTTACCTTAAAGAGTCCAACATAGATATACCATTCATGCATCATTCCAATGGGACGATACCATAAAGTTAGCCTTTATTTTCTATGCATCTTCACCTCTAATCTATGCATACACACTAGCATTACATTGTGATGATGTTCCATTGGAGTTTCATCAGACGAGGATTAAGATTGTCGTTAGGTTCCTATGTAGCGAAGATATTGGATTGAGACTTGTAGGGCTCTTCATGGAAAAACCATGAGTTTGTCCTCCAAGATCGTTGGTTTATTTGGGGTTTCAAGCAAGATCGTTCGAGAGGAATTGTCTTGTGTTGATAGAGTGCTGATCGGTTACTCGAGTAAAAACCCTTGGAGTGTTTGAAATCTTTGCAAGGATCCTTGGGGTGTTTGAAATATTTGCAAGGAAGAAGATTAAGCAGAGAATAGATTGTATCTATCGATATTGGTCTTAATAAAAGATCAAAAGAGGAGAAGGGGTTGTATCAACATCAATTTCAGGGTTTGTAATATTGCTCTGAACATTTCCCTTGTACTCAAAGTTTTGCAAAGTAAGAAATAATTATAATTCCAACTTTTGAATTGGGGGAGATGTAGCCATAGTGAGGACATTGGTGAACTTCCTAAACAAATCATTGTCTCACTCTCTATTATCTCTTAACCTTCTTTTGTTTACATTATGTAATTTTTCGAATAATAGTGTTTAATCAATTAACTCGTAAGAATTGTTCTGCAATTTTTTTGTTTAAAGTGGTGTGTTGATTAGCCTCTAATCACTTTGATTATAAATGGTTTTTATATCAAAACAACTCAAAAGAAAAATTCTGAAAAGTTGAACACCCATCAAGTGTTTGACAAATTGCAATGTTTTATCTCATTTACACTCTATATGCAAATTTATTAAATATTTTTTTTAATCGATCGATTCATAGAATTTCACTTTAATTTTTAAATTTTAAATTGCTTTGCTTATTAGCTTATAATCACTTTGATTATAAAGGCTTTTATATATATCAAAGAAAATTTTGAAAAATTGATTACATGTCACATGTTCGATAAATTGTCTAGTTATGCTTTTAATATGATTTCATTAGAAATAGGAAATTGTTGTGTTGGATATTAAATGATTAATTGAGATATTATTAAGTTGATTGATTTTATCATTATGTTAATTTCATATGGCTCATATATATATATATATATATATATATATATATATATATATATATATATATATATATATATATATTCATTTAGACAACTATATTTATATACACCAAAACCATTAAACTCAACAATGTTTTCAAATAATTTTAAATAATCATTTTGAAAGGTAGTTTTATTTGGGATCTATTCACCCCATCTAGAAATGGTGTTGTATTATAACAAATATGTAATGTGGAAATCAAAACCCATGTAGTTCGGTAAAAGACCAAAATTGATGTGTTAGTTAATTTTAAAGAAAGGTTTAAAGTAAAAGGTGCACTAATGCACAAAAGTTTGAATGAAGTTAACGACTTTTAGTCTTTAAAAAAAGATGTTAAAGTATGATTAAATTAATTTTAAGATTTGATTATGAAAAAGAGTTTTGAAAATGCATGGACATAAATCCAAGATTATTATGAAAGCGGTTAAGGTTTGAAAACAAGAAGAAATTTTTTAAAAGGAGGAGAAGAGTTTTGAAATTTAAGAAAATGGGAGGAGATGAAGAGGCTACCCTAAAGCATAAAGTAAAAGTTAAGATAAGGAAAAATGTAACCAAATAAGAAGCCAACACTTGACCTAATGAATAAAATATAGAATTCTCATCCTTTGGATTAAAATCCACAAGTACCAAATAGACCAAGGCGTATCAATCATCACGTGAAAATAAATCACAAGCAATGAAGTATCAAAGAAATCCAAGATTTTAAACCCCAAAGCAATGTCTCTAATATTGATCTAAGTGTCATATAGATCACTTAAGGTCTATATAATAACATACACACAATAGATTTCTCAATACACAAATAGAATAATAATAAGGAAACATCATGTTCAAAGGTCTCAAGGTCTCCAAGTATCAAGGCTTCTAATCCTAGGTCCAAAATCCATAACTCCAAAATCCCAAGGATAGTAACCAATAGCCACGAAAAAATTAAGTCTTTTAATGTTGAAGTTGATTATTAATTATCTTTAAAATAAAAAGAAATCTCAAGTGACTAAAATCAAATAGAATGAGATGTAAATTCTAAAGATAAAGTACATAAAATAAAGACATAAAATAAATCCATAAAGTAAAGGCATAAAAGTAAATTTAAGGCAATTGAGAGTTCATGCAAGGAACTACCGACTCATAATCTAGAGTTGGCAGCTTTAGTATTTGTTTTGAAAGCTGGAGGCATTACTTGTATGGTTCTCGATTTAAAGTGTTTAGTGATCATAAGAGCCTAAAATATCTCTTGATCGAGAAGGAGCTCAATATGAGGCAAATAAGATGGTTAGAATTTAGAAGGATTATGATTTTGGTTTGAATTACCATCCCGGTAAGGCAAGCGTTGTTCGGATGCATTGAGTAGGAAATATTTACACATGTCTATCTTGATGGTGCGCTAGCGATTTAATTGAGCAGTTCGAGAGACTTGAGTCTAGTATGTGAAAATACTTCTAATGTTAAGATGGGTAGGTGAAGTTGACTAGTGGAATTACGGATGAAATTAGAATCGAGCAAATCTAATGTTGGTTTAGTTGATAGATTGGCGTTAATCAACCAAGGTCGAGCGTTGATTTGTGAATTTATGAGAATGGCATTATGAGGTTTGGTGATAGGGTATGTGATATTGTTAAACTCAAGAATAGTATTCTTGAAGAAGGACATCGTAGCGGGTTGAGTATTCATCCGGTGCTACTAAAATATCAAGATTTGAAGAAGTTGTTTTGGTGGTAGGAATGAAGAAAGAGATTGTTGAATTTGTTATGTTTATTTGGTTTGTCGAAGTCAAAGATCGAACATCAAAAACAAATGGATTTATGGAACCATTGTTTATTACGAATTTGGAAATGGGATGGCATTTCTATGGACTTTGTGTTAGGTCTCATGGACAGCTAAAATTGTGATGCTATTTGGGTTATTGTGGACGGTTGACAAAGTTTGCTAATTTCATACCAATGAGGATGGACTATCCGATGGAGAAGTTAGCTTCGGTTGTGTGTTGAGAGGATAGTGAGTTTGCATCGTGTTCATCCGAGGTTTCGTCTAAATGCAGGAAGGATTGCGGAAGCCTTAGGTACTAAATTGAGATTGAGTTACGCTTATCATCATAAGCAGGCGGTTAGATGAAGATGACTCAATCGTTAGAGGATTTGTTGCGCTTATGAGTTGGAGAAAGGTGCAACTTGGGATGAATTACTTACCTTTGATTGAGTTAGGACAAAACTTCACAAGTTCCTCAAACTTGGAAGCATAAGACAACCGATGAATTCTCTTGTTTGAGTTCAAGATATTCAATCTCCTTTTACCTCTTTCATCCTATGGGAAGTAATTCTCAAGAAAAGCATCCTTGAAAACCAACCAAGTAACCACGGTTCCTTCCTCCATAAACCTCTAGCATATATGTGCAAGCCAACCTTACGCTCTTGAACAAGCCATAAGGCAAATATTTTCTATCTTCTTCAACCACACGAGCTCAATTTGGGTTATGAGTTCCCAGGAACATCGGTGGATTGTTCTTCTGAAACTTATCTAAATTATGAGACTCCACATCAGCATTAACATGCGAAAAGTTTTGCACATCCTGTGCCATTGCCTATAATGCATCCGCCATAGTAGCATAATTCCTACAAGCCATGAGCTGTATGACCAATAAAGATGACAACCAAGGTTAAACACAAAACTTTGACCAAATACAATCGTCGCACAACCACAACAATAACTTGGTCGGACAGACCGACCTGCTCTGATACCACTAGTGTAACACCTATTTTTACCCAATAAATGTAGCATCGATGGCAAAACAACAGAAATAAAAAATATCAGAGTTTAAAAAAATGGCCATCAGCGGCGCCAAAAGAGAGTGTTTACATTTTGAAAACCCAAATATATACAACACCTGCTCATAATGCGATACATAACACAAACGGAAGATATGAACATATGTATATCGACTCCCACTAACAAAGAGGAGTTTCAGTCACAGAATAAAAATAGAATACTACAACTGAAATGTTTCCCAAAATATCATTTATCATACAAATCATCATATAAACAAATCCAAAATAAATCATATACAAATGACTATTAACGGTCTCCCGACTACCCGTGCTACATATCAGAGCGACTGACATAAAAATGAAGAGCTACCTCTTCCAAAACGCCTCCAAGCGACTAATTTTCACAATGCCATTAAAGCATCATTCAAACAGAAGGGTGAGAATTCCAATCATATCATAATTGCATAATAATATGTAAACACATAACAGTTATCATGCACAATGGCAATTCACCCGGAATCCACAAATTACAAATAAAGTATAACAATCACCAATCAATATATATATATATATATATATATAAAAATAGACGATGCAATGCAAAGAGACCTACATAATGACTCATGCAATGCATGAGGCATACCTGTCACAATAATTACCATTGGAATTAGATCATCGCTTACACCCGTCGAACCAATGATCTCGACCACTCAATGCAATAAACAACCTAGTTTATCCGAACATTGGGTCTGCATGGATTTCCCATAAAGGGTCCAACCAACAAATCATGGCCTCATAAGAACCATTGATCGCTTTGCATGGCATCTCATTTGCGAGATCCAAAACAACAAATCGCTCACACCCCACAAGGGCACGATTGTTCTAAAACCAACAATGCAATAAGCATTACGGGTTTTCTAAACATTGGGCCATTCACAATGCATATGACATGTCAAGACATATGACAATGCACACACACAGCATAATTCAACAATGCGAATTACCTTTCTCGTACCAACACACATGTTAAATCAAACCATCCATATAACAAACATCCACTAGGATTCACGCCGTAATGCTACCCACAAGATCCAACAATGTAAAGCATACAATTTTATCAAAATCAAACAATGTATTTTTCGCCATAATTCCACAACCAATTTTATCACAATTTCTAACAACATATAAATAGCACACAAGACCCACATTTATATAGAATTTTCCAAACAACCAAAAATAAAACAATCATACGGTTCCTAAGCGGTAAAACAAATGAAACCGAACAATTTCCAAAACCAAACCTAAATAAAACCCTCAAATGTTCCTCAAACCTATACTACTAGAAATAATATTTAATTAGCTTTAGCGCTTGAGCGGGGACCAAAGCAGATTCTGGTCAAAAGTTGTGAATTTTCAAGTTTTCAAAATTTTGTCATACAATGTGCAATCGATTTGCACCATCGCAATCGTTTGCACACAGCTCCAGGGGCCAAAAATCATATTTTCGAAGCAGTGAAATCAATTTACACCAAAAAGCAATCGATTGCTTATTGTAGCATAAGCCAAAAACCAGATTTTTCATGTTCTAAACCCAATTTCAACCTAATTTCAAAACCCCAAACCTCTTGTATGAATAACCAAACATTCCATATAATCACCCGACTATACTACGCGATTCACACAACATTTCACCCGCATAAACATCAATTCCTATCAAATCTACAACTTTGTTCAAAAATGGAAACTTCACATTTCAACAAAACAAACCACACAAACACATACATATACATACACAAGTATAACATAATCGAGATTCACAGCCTTACCCGCCTATTACAACGATTGGCAGTTGATTTTGATCTAAACCTAACTTTTCTTCTCATTTGCTCTCTTTCTCTTCTCTTTCTTTCTTCTTCTTTTCTTTTATCTCTTTTTATTTCTTTACTCTCTTTTTCTCTATATGTCATAAATATCTTATGATATAGTTTCTAAAAGTGCTCATTTGCCCTTACTCTCAAATATTACCCAAGCGTTAAAACATAAACAACGATAAAATATATCGGGAAAATAACATTTATCAATAAAATAATATAAAAACACAAATAATCAAACAAAATTCGATTAAATAAAAAAGGACAAAAATCGGGGCGTTACATTGTTAAAGTGGTAATGTGATATTAAATATCCAAGAATAAGTATGTATAATTGTTATTATTTTGGATGTTGATATGTCGGAGTAATGTTAAAGTGGTTGGTAATTTATTGTGGATTATGTTGAAGTGTTGAGCATTTAGCATGGGTATATTTGATTTAAATCGCGTTGAGTTATTGTTGTGTGAAAGTTGTGGTGAAGTGTAGCAAAGCGTGAATTGGAGATCAAAGAGTTAGTTGCGAAGTTCGCATTAAGAATGGTAGTAGCTATTAGATTTTCGGGCGAAAATATTCTAAGTGGGGAGAGTTATAGCAGTTATTTAATTAATTAGTTAATTAAATATTTGAATTATTCGATTTTAAGTTATGAATTGTTGATTTAAGTTGTTGAGTTGTTAGTTGATTTAGTTATTTAATTGTTGGATAGTCGGTAGAATTAATATTAATAATATTATTAGTTGGTTATTATTATTAATAATAATGTTAGAACAATTATGGTTGGGCTTGTTGTAGTTGTAGTATGTAGCAAAGTGGGAGTAAGAATAGTAGCCCAATAAGAGAAATATAATTATTAGTTAATATAAATAATAAGGAACTAGGATTTTGGAAGGAGGTTTTTAGAAAACAAGGGAAAGAAGAAGGTTTACGTGAGAAAGGAATTGGAGAAAGCAGGAATAAGGCGTTTGGGAAAATTAGTCGGGAGAAAATTACTGAAAATAGCGAAATTCGTAGGAACTCTTTAAAGCAACCTTCAATCTAAGGTAAGGGTGGGGTTATAATTTTCTAATAATTTGTATGATGAATAGTATGTGGGAATTATTATAATTAAGAATTCACTATGCATTTGTGTTTGTTCTGTTTGGTGGAAAATATATTTAGGTTGAAACCCTAATTTCTATGGTTTTATAATTGTTAGGTTTTAAGAATAATATTTAAATATATGGTGATTAATTTTGTTGGGAATCAATTAATTGGAGTCTAAAAGATGTAGTATTGTTAAATTAATGAGTAGTATATATATTTTCTATATAATGTAGTTTGAAATATAAGTGTCTATATTGCTTGCATCTTGATGAACACAGTGTCTATATAATTGGATACTATAGCGCCAATAGAGTAGTAGTTTTTATAATTAATATAGTGGTGTTTAATATGGAGATAAATGTGTGGGTCACGTGTTCCACTTTTCTATCATGATAATTATTTATTTTGGGCATCTTATGTCTGTGAAGCTGACTTTATAGGTTTTGTATACAATGTGCGGATAGCAAGAGTCGCCACCGACTTTTCTTTTATCCAATTAAGGGAAGGTAAAAAGTACAGAAAAAGACCTTCGTTAGATTCTGAGTAAGGGAGAAGGTTATGAAAAGGGAAGGTATTAGCACCCCTTTCCATCCGTAGTTATCTACGGGCTCTTAGATCACTTTAAAATTTGCTTTCTGTGTGTTTGACAAAAATGTTTTGAAAAGGCATTTCGCTTTGACTTTGTAATGATTCATGTAGGAATGTATACAAAGTGTTTGGAAATGTTTCATTTTGAAAAGAGTTTGAACTTTGACAAAAGTGTGTTGTGTGAAAAGCATTTTGATAGAGCAGGCAACTAAAAGTCTTATTACCTACTCAGAATTGGTCGTTTTCGTATTGTTTTACTTTCCTTTAGAATAGCGCTATCCATACCATTAGTTGGTAGGTAACTCTATTTGTTGGATGTAAGCGGGACATTCGAAGGGACATCGGATGGTCATAGAAGGCAACTAGTAGGAAGTATCCTAGCACATTCGAAGGGACTATCATCATTTTTCGTAGGCGACAATCGAGGGTCAAGATCATGTATTCGTGGCGACATCGTGGGTCTTATGATCTTTGTATCAAAGGGACTATGATGATTTGTTTTGAAGGCAGGGTGCTAGAATACCTCTACGTTAGAGGACATGACCATTAGAATTCGTAAGGCAACAAGAGAATTACCTAAGGGTGCGTGTGTGAAGAGAGTGTGTTGATTCAAATATTTTATCTTGGAATTATGAGTGAGCTATGTCAATTTTAGTCTTGCCATACCGCTAATTAAAATGCGGAATGTAAAGATGCGGAAGATAAATGTCCTACGCTATTACATGGCTTTGGGAGATACATAATTTAAACTTCGGAAAATAAAACCTAATTTAAACTATTACATCCATGAGCAATTACATTATTGGAAAAAGAAAATAGTAAAAGAAAGTGCAAGCGGAATAACATGAAAAGATAAGAAAATCGGAAAATACGATGAAATCGAATAAGAGGAAAATATTAGTAAAAATGCAAATTTTTAGATGAGAAAAATATGACATGCTGGAAATAACATAAATATGCTAAAATAAATTTTTGGGATTTTTTGGATGCAATTTAATAATTAAAAACTAATTAAAATTGATTTAAATGCTAAATTATGAATAAAATAAAATATGCATGCAAAATAATATTTTTTAATTTTATAAATTAAATAAGTATTTTCTGAAAATAAATGCAAAAGGAAAAAATATTTTGATGATTTTTAATGCATGAAATAAAAATATGAAAAGAATTAAAATGATGCAAAATATTAAATAAATATGAAAATAGAAAATATGAAAAAAAGTTGAAGTTTGTAAAAAAGAATGCAAATCGGTCACAAATTTGAATCAGGCGGGGACAGGGAGAGCATCTATACAGAAGCATATAACCAAGCAGGACTTGCTTCTTTGTTTGGCCGGAAGAGTAAAAGAAAAACAAGTGTCATCTCCTGGCTTCATCGTTTCCGCGCCAAGCTTCATCTTCTTCGTTTTAAATTTTTGACAACATAGCGTCGGCCTCAGTGCGACGCTATAGTCCCTGCATTTTTCAAAAGCTCATATACATAATATAAATTCTTTAGGAATACATGAATCATTGGAAATCACATTCTAAATGCAATGGTAGTGGTCTCGAGGTCCAATTTTTCCGTTTAAAAACCCTAAGTTATGGCGAAAACCTAACAATGGCAAATCGTGCTCGAGCCATGGAAATGCAATTAAATTGCCGGATCGTTTGCAAACTTCCTACTAAACACAAAACAACAACAAATTGTGTTAAAATGCATGAATATGAAATCGATTTTGAAATATATTGGAACAAACCGAATTCGGTTTCTTGTTTCTTGATGGTTTTGACAATGTAAAGTGCGGAATGCTTCGAGGATGTCAAGGCGTGTTTGGATCCTCAAAACCAATTGAAACAATTTGGATCAATGGTACATTAGTTGCTTGAGTGCCGGTTTTTGAGTTTTAGGTTAGGGTTCTTGAGCCAATTTTTTCGTTTTCAATCATGTGCTATGCATTGTGTATTTATATTGGATGGAATTGGAGCTGATTTGAGGAAGAAATCATCACTAATCAATGCAAATCAAATTTGATTTTTGTACAAAATCAAATTTTCAAATTTTGATCAATTTTCAATCCAATCTTGCCATATCAATCCAAATTTGAAATTTCTTTGGCTTTAATGAGTTGCTTGGATCTCAAGGAAGAAATAAAAATCAAGTTTGCAATTAATTTTGATTTTATACTTTATTTTTGAATTTAATTTGTATTTAAATGAATAAATTCCAAATTAAATAGAAAAATAAAATAAAAATTCGTGGCATTGGGCTTGGATATTCCTAATTGTATAAGGAACAAGTTTGGATGAAGAAAAAGTAAGCCCATTTGCAAAATTTTTGATTTTTAAAAGTATTTCTCTTTGTGCACTCTTTCAAAATTGCCCAACTTGTGAATGGTGTATCTTGCTCAATTTTCCACATTTTTGAGTGTTCTTGGACTTTTTGGAAAGCTCTAAGAGTCATCTAACCAACCTTTTTGGTCTCATATCAATTGGGTTTCCATGCTCAATATATCCTCAAAACAAAATGTTGTCTTTTGTTAACTTTGAAAATGACATAATGTTTTGGGCCATACCTCTCAAATGAAGCATTTTTGGACATTCTGTGAGACATGAAGTTGTAGAATTGAATTTCCTTCAAAATGAGCTTTGGTGGGAAAATTTACGATAAAGTATGAAGAAGTTATGATCGGTCAAAGTTGATTGACTTTTCACACTAGAAACCCTAATTTAGAAAGTTTGACTTTTGAGCAAATCTTGAGTTTTCTTGATGAATCATGATCAACCCTTGATCAAATGATGAATGTAACTTCAAAATGAGGATGTTGACCAAAAATTATGAAGTTTGTCTATATGTTGACCACAGTTGACTTTTGTCAATCTGTTGATTTTCAACCATTTGAGCAATTATGCGAGCAATCTTGACTTGTAAGACTTGAAACTTGACATGGAGAATCTTTGAAGCATATGAGGAGGCATGATGAACATTGGAGATGTTGGAAGTCCATCTGGAGCTGAGAATTGCCAAACCCTAGTTTGGGTTGATTGTCTATGAGAGAGTTTTGTCTGATTAACTCTTGAGGAATCTTTGAGCATGGATGTATGAGATATCTTGAGAAGATGGAGGGCAAATTTTGGGGTATGACTGCCTGTTCAATCTTCTTGTCTTTGAAGGTTAGATTGACATACTTGTCTTCGTGACACGAAGGTGAAGATGATTGAACACTCAATACACAAAATTTGCACTCATTGATTGAGGATGCGGGAGAATGGGCTTACAGATGCCATTTGGAGAAGCTGGAGACTTTACTGGGGGATGAGTCGTACGCTAGACTCGAGAATGTCATTTGATGGGGATGGGCTTAAGATGCCATTTGGAAAGATCGATCTTTGAGGGAGTGGTAGTACTAGGCTTTGTATCGTTTCGGAAGGAGCATGGAGATGGGCTTAAGATGCCATCAGGAGGAGTCGTCGTTAGACTTCGTGCTTATCTTTGAATGAAGTTATTGATTTGTATTGATTTTAACCAAATATGCGGCATACGGCGGAGAAATGTTGATAAGTAGTCGGAGATGGGCTTAAGATGCCATCCAGGCAAGCAGTCGTCGCCGAGACTACATGTATTCTTGTTGATAATAGGAAGGATTCGAATAGATCTTCGTCTTGATTACTACGAGGGATAGTAATTTGGCAAAGTGTGGATATCGTCCCTGTTGTGCATCGGGTATTGATCCACTGCCTGTTATCGGAGGATAACTTGTGATCGTTCGGATAGGGTTTCCGTCGGCGGTCTTAATCACGGATCCGTTGTCGGAGGACAACGGTGATGAGGATAGTTTTCCGTCGAGATTGGGGCTTAATCTGGACCGGTGTCGGAGGACAACTAGGGGCGGTCTTTCAGATAGTTTTCCCGTCGAGATTCGGGGCTTAATCCTGGACCAGTTGTCGGAGGACAACCAGGGGTGGTCTTTCAGATAGTTTTCCCGTCGAGATTCGGGGCTTAATCCTGGACCTGTTTGCGTTAGGAGTGATTTCCACCTGTTTTGGAGAAAACAAAAGAAACTTTGATAGAATATTTGTTAGTCTTATGCAAAGTATGATGCATGATAATGCATATGAATGACATATGCACAAATTATGACTTTTATGAGTAATGTGTGAATGATAGATGTTGTGGTATTTCAAAACATATCCATCTTGAAGAAGATGCAGATGTTCTGCTTGAGGACTCCTGACTTCTGCTTGGAGATGGAGATCCTGAGAAGAAAAGAACTTTGATCCCTCCGATGCACTATCTGACCAAGTCTTGGGCCTAGATATTGTTGAGGAAGGTAGAAGATGAGAAACTCGTTGTTGGAGATCTCATACATAGACCATCTTTGAGGAGAGTGCGGGAGGAAATCATTGGGGATCTTGTATGTAGATCTGTCGGGACAAATTAGGAGGCGCTCTCTGGGGATTTTGAGTGTAGATCTCATGGAGGCGTTTGATGGTTCTTTGGGAGACGGGTTGGGGCCGTTGGAATCTCGTTGGGGAATAGAAGCGTAGATTTTCTCGGTGCCTCGACCAAGTCTCAAGTCTGGATACTTCTTTGAGAAAGGGAATTGTTGAGAGATATTCTGATAATAAATACCTCTGGGGGATGAAGTGTTTACTTGGAGGCGATGTAACATTGCTTAGTTGAGTGGAATCCTTTGTTCGGGACTAACGTATGCTCCGTTGGGAAGGTTTGTTGTGGTGACAACTGCTGCGGGGATCATGCTCGTGGGGAAATGTATTGGTGACTTTCGTCGTCATCTCGAAACTGTGTAGTAATTACTTTTGTATGTTCACTTTGCATGTTTGTGAATAGATTCTTATTGTCAAATCGTATAATCATTCAAAGCAAGCGTTGGACTTATTGCAAGCGACAATAGTGAAAAATGTAAAGATAAAGAACTTTTATTCATTTGAAATGTGGCGTATGGCCAAGTAGTTTGTACACAAAAGGTAAAAGCTATCGGAAACAATCTCGTTAAGTTCCAACCATGCTAGTACTCATATATTTCAACTATCTCATCTCTTTCTGTCGGTAGAAAGTGAGTAGGCGATCTTAGCCATTTGAATCTTGAATCTTAGTAGCACAGGGCGGTGATCGGAAGAGACATAGTCGTGCGCTTAAATCTAACTTTGCCTAGACCGCCCTTTCGAGTTTTGGTCTGGGATACCCTTTTTGCCAAGCCTTTTTGAGTTTCGACTTGCCGGGTGTACATGTTTTGTATATATCCTTAAATTTTGCCCGAACCCTTTTGGTTCGCCAGGATGCCCTTATTTTTGCCTAGGTCAGTCGACCTAGTGGGTCTCTTCATGCGTAGTATTTTTTGACAATGTCTGCGTTCACAGGGTGTGGGAAGTCCTCACCATCCATGGTGCTAAGTATCATAGCTCCGCCGGAAAACACTGTTTTGACTACAAACGGCCCCTCATAGGTGGGAGTCCATTTTCCCCTGGGATCACCTTGTTGAAGAATAATGCGCTTGACTACTAGGTCACCAACTTGATAGACTCGGTGCTTGACCTTCTTGTTAAATGCTCTGATCATTCGTTTCTGATAGATCATCCATGGCGGATGGATGCAAGTCGTTTCTCATCAATCAAGTTAATTTGGTCGGCGGTGCGGACGATCGTCTTCGCCTAACTCTGCGTCTGGAGGACTACGGTTGAGGTATCCGAACCTCGATGGGTAGGGGCTTCCATACCGTACACAAGAGAAGGGGTTGCCCTGTTGATGTCCGTCTTTGTGTCGATAACCATGAAGAAAATGGTAACATCTCATGCCAATCCTTATAAGTCATTGTCATCTTACATACAATCTTCTTAATGTTCTTGTTGGCGGCTTCCACTGCGCCATTCATCTTAGGCCGATAAGGAGAAGAGTTGTGATGCTTGATCTTGAGCTGCGTGCGAGTTCGGTGATCATCTTATTGTTGAGATTGGAGCCATTATACGTGATAATCCTTTCGGAGTGCCATATCGACGGATAAGATTATGCTTGATGAATCGATCCACAACATTCTTGGTGGCGATCACGAGCAGTACTACCCATTTGGTAAAGTAGTCAATTGCCACAGGATGAAGCGATGTCCGTTGGGCGGTGGGCTTGATTTCTCCAATCATGTCAATGCCCACAAAGGCCAAGGCACATTGTGACGATCGAGAGCATAAGCGGTGACAATCGACTTCCATGGTGGACCAATAGTAACTGTTCTCAAAATATTCTTAGCCATCGTATGTCCGGAGTGAGTACAAATCGCCTTAGTGTAACTCTTCCATGATGCGTATTCTTTGTTTCACAGTCTACGGTAGATGCACAAATCGTGGTTGCGCTTGTATAAGATGTCGTTCTTGAGGAAGAATTTGGATCTGAATCTTCTCAAAACTTCTTATCAATGATGCCCTGCGGGATATTCACGAGTCTCAAGATACCTCTTCACGTTATAGTACCAAGGTTTCTCTTCTATATCAAGCTCATAACAATTTTGGTTCGTCGAACTTCTCAATGATGATCAAGCCTCGTTGTCCCATCGACCTTGAACATAGGCGACATAGTAGTAGCTAGCGGTTGATTCTCTTCTCGCGGAATGTGATGAAAGTAATTTCTTGAGGGGATCAAACTTAGAACATGCTCGTCTGGAATGAGATTCGGATGTTTAGTATCCCACATATAATCGGTGATCACTAAAGTGAATCTCCATACACTTGTAAGAACTTGATTCTTAAGTCAATAGCAACTTTGATACCCATGATGCAACCGTGTTCGGCCATGTTATTGGTGCAATGAAACATAATCTGGCGGTGAAGGGAGTATGTCACTTTGTAGGGGATGTAATGATGGCACCAATGCCATTGCCAAGTCGCGTTGAGGCTCCATCAAAGACCATGGTCCATCGGGATCCTTGTTCGGGTCCTTAAAGGCACAGTTCTTCCTGATCTGTGACTAGTAAAACATCTTCATCGGAAATTGAGGCGATAGTCATCTATGGCTTGATGAGCCAATGATCGGCTACTACACTCCTTTGATCGCTTTACGAGAAGTGTCTTGGATGTCGTATTCGGTCAAGATCATTTACCATCTTGCTATTCTTAGGAGAGGCTGGTTTCTCAAATATGTATTTTATCGGATCCATCTTGAAATCAACAAGGTAGTGTGAGTCAACATATCTTGTCTTAGTCGTGAGCATTGACCAAGCGTTGCAAGTTTTCTCGGTTTGTGAGTATCTTGTTTCTGATCGGTAAACTTTTGCTAAGGTAGTATATTGCATGCTCTTTTCGACCGGACTCGTCATGTTGCCCCAACACACATTTGAGTTCTCTAAACATCAAGTACATGATAAGAGGTCTTCCTTGTGGCGGCATCGGGATAGGAGGATTATGAAGGTACTCCTTGATTTTGTCAAAGCGATCGGCAATCGTCATTCCATTCTACCACTTGATCTTTCTTAAGTAACTTGAAGATTGGCTCCAGTAGTAGTTAGATGTGCAATAAATCGGCAATGTAGTTTAATCGGCCGAAACCTCGACTTCCTTCTCGATGCAGGTGGCATCTCTTGAATAGCTTTAACCTTGGCGGGATCAACCTCGATACCTTTACCGCGACAACAAACCCTAAGAGTTTTCGGATCGACTCCAAAAGTGCACTTGTTAGGATTAAGTCTCGACTGTACTTCTTTAGTCATCAAACAATTTACGCAAATGATCAAGATGTTCTTCTTGATGCGTGACCGAGCTATCATGTTCGTAGACCTCTATCTCGTGATGAATCATGTCATGAAATAATGTTACCATAACCGCGATAAGTGGCGCCGCGTTCTTGATCCGAGCGGCATAACCTTGTAGCGAAAGGGGCCCTTGTGTAACAAAAGTAGTCTTCTCCATGTCTTGAGGCCATTTTGATCGATTATGTAGGAGAAACCATCCATGAAGGAAAACCTTGTCTTGGCGGTGTTGTCTACGAACATCAATATGAGGAAGTGGGAAATCGTCTTTCGGACTCGCTTTGTTCATATCTACGTAATCCACACACATTCGTACCTTACCATCCTTCTTAGGCACGGAACCACGTTCAACCCATTGTGGATAGGAAGTATGACTAGGAAGCCGGCGTTAAGCGCTTCATAACCCGGCTTTGATTTTCTATGACATCTCGGGGCGCGTCGGCCAGACCTTCATTTCAGGGGAAAACCCTCTTTTGTTGGCCGGTGTACCACAATATCAATGTCAAATCCGGCATGTCTTCGTGACCAAGCAAAACCTCAACATATTCTCGTAGCATGAACCAACCTTTCTTTGACCTTTGTTCTCAAGACCGCTCTATCTTGATCTCTTTTACGTCTTCATCGGTACCCAATTCACAACCTCAATTGCTCTTTGTGTTGTATAACTCGCTCTTCTTCTTGTGATCTGGCAAGCTCTCGGCACTTCACAATCTTCCTCACTTTCATCTTGACTAGGTAGATCGGATTATCGAAGTCATATTTAGCAATAGCATGGTTATCAACGAGATTCGGAGTGATTCTGCGGTGTCTCACGTGGGTGTGTGTAAGAAACACATAGCTTTTGGAGGGTGATAAAGTAAAGAAAGAAAACAAACAATTGAATGCAAAGTCCAGAATTTATTGAATGAAAATACATAACGACAGATAATAACCCTAAGCGAGCCATGATGCCGGGTAAGGCACTAGGCTTTAGAGTTTATTGTTTGAAACATAAAAATCTGAAAAGCAAAACAAAAACAAAAGCAATTACTCACGGCTAAAGGAGATTGGTATAGCGTCTTGATCTTCCAATTCTTTGAGTCCGTTGTCTAGAGTCGGGAAGATCAATTCGATGTCGAAGTCGTTGTAAATCGTCTTCTATAGCATGGATTCCACTGGTCGTGCGGAAAGGAAGTTGGCCGCACGTTCGCGGCGTATCATCTTGACCCTTGATGGTGAAGCCTAAACCGGTCTTGTCAAATTTGAAAGGAAGATCAAGGCTGTCCCCAATAGCACTACCTCCTTCTTGACTTGAGCATCTTTCGGTGAGGCCATCCTAGGCGGAGCTGCGTAACCGGGGTGTGGGAGAGTCAGCAGGCATGACTGGGAACTATTTCAAAAGCTTGCGAGGTCTCGTAGAATTCACCCTCCACCTCGAGGTATCGGAAGGGTAGATGGTGACCATATATTCCTCTTCACCACACCTTGTAACAACCTTCCCTTTCACGGGTACTTGACCACGATGCAAGGTAGAGTTAACGGCCTTGCCCATGTATCCAGGCGTCCAAGTAAGCAAGAGTAAGTTGGACGGATGTCCATGACAAAGTGGAATCAAAGTGCGGAACCGACTTTATGATGAGCTCTCAATCTTGTTAGCTTAGAACCATCAAAAGCTCTCACAATAATGTCGGGTCTCGAGAACCAACCCTTGACATCAAGTGATCAAAAGAAGTCTTGATGGGATGTTCAGCGAGAACCGGTATCCACCAAACATGAGATAATGTAGCCCTTGCATTCAACGAGAGATGTGCAAGGCTTTGTTGTGTTCTTTCGGCGGGAATCAAATCGACATCGGAGAAACCTAGGCCGTTGTTGGCAGCCGAGCTAGCAATACAAACTTCAATGGTCAATAGTGGTGTCTTGCGACACATGAGCATTCTTGAAACTTCACCAGGCGTTAGCATGAGCCTCGAGCACAAGCGAGCAAGCATGGAGATCTTGGGCAGATGCATCCCATTGTTCCACACATTGTAGTCACTCTTCTTGATAATCTTGAATTTCCTCCATTTCTTGTTTGGAGGTGTCTTGATAACTTCCTTTGGTATACGGTGAGCAAGATGAGTCCTTTGGTTCTTGGGAATGGATTGAATAGTTGGAATCTGTTGGAGTCATGATGTCTTTTGGAGGAGATATCGGAAGAACACTCTTGGGTTCGGTCACCTTACTTGATCCGGTGATGTTGTCAATGTCGGGAATGGTAACTTCTGTAAGATCTTCAATGGTCGGAGGGTCTTGCTTGACACCATGATAATAAACATCGACTCCATAATTCCAAGGGATAGCCTTGTCGGAGGAATATGGGCGGTCTTGGAGAAGTAATGATGAGAGGTGCCACTCTAGGCACGAGTTGAGAGGAAATCCTTATGGTGTTAACATCGGCATAGTCTTACGGAAATCGTCACCCCATCCGGTTACCTTAACATCTTCAATAGGAAACTTGTAGCTCTCAGGAACAGTGTACTTCACCATGTAATCATACTTTCCACTTGGCTGTCCCAAGGTATCCCACACAGATGGTGCGGCTTCATTCGCATTGTCAATCTTCAACTTAGACATTTCTTCACACAGCTTCCGCACAGGTGGTTTTAGAAATAGCATCTCACGGTTGTCCATCATGCACTGAACACGTCTTCTCAACCAAGCACAACCATCAGTGCGGATGGGCACCAACAATTCTCTGGGCATCTGGATTGACAGGCTTGTAAATTCTTCTTAGGTCATCGGAGGAATGGTCGAGTCATCTATGTTGAAGACATAAGTATCTTCACCAACATTGGAACTTTTGTCATGGTTAGGCATAGGGCGTTGATCACATTGGTCTCAGCGGAGGATCAAACTCAATCGCTTAGCTTCATCATGTCTTGAATCTTGTTCTTGAGCCCAACAATCATCGATTACTATGTCTGGGCTATTGGAATGGTAAGCACACTTAGCATTAGGATTGTATCTCGGAGAGGAAGTATTGATACTCTAAGGAGGATCCCTCAGTGTCGGCTCTGCTTTCAACATGTGTTGCAAAGCTTGCGACAATGGCATGTTGATCTTAAGTAAAGCTTCTTCGTGGTGCGTTAAGTTCTGTAGCGTTGTCTCGTTGAGGTTGTCTTGATGTAGGATTGGAGATCCTGCGCCCCACAGTTGAGCACGGTCGGTCTTGGCTCGGCTTTTCGACCATACGGCATTAGCTTCTTTCTTACCACCAAAGACCTCTTGTGACATTTGAGGATGTCTCTACTTGAATTTTCCACTCTTGATACCGACTTCGCTCTCTGTCAAAATCAGCTAGGTGAATCCGGTGAAGAGTTTCAATCGGATGATTGAAGAATGGGCTTGTCGGTGTTCCATAAACATATCAACCAACTCCTATTGGACAAGGGTGGTGAACTCGCACTGCTAGATCTCTCCACAGGCATACTCCTTGAACTTCTCATCACGACCCAAGACATACTTTGTAGTTGCATGCAGTGGGTGTCAATTCGACATTGTACTCATATTATGCGTAGAAAGCATCAACTAAGTCACTCCAAGTACGGATCGGTCATTCTCTGGTGATAATACCATTCCATTGGGTTAGGACAAACTCTCTTGAAAATAGTGCATCCTGATTTTACATCATCGGTGTGGGGTTGATTTTACGAACATAGGACTTCAAGTGCGACTTAGGGCAAGACATCTTTGTCATACTTAGCAAAAGTTGGAACTTTGAACTTGGGAGGAATCACAACACAGGGACAAGACTCAGATCATCAAAATTCAGCCCGGACCTCTTCAGGTTTTCCACAGCATTCAAACGGTCTTCAAGTTGTTTGTACTTGTCATCTTCATCAGAGTATTGGCCATTATCATAGTCTTTCTCAGGCTCATGCTGACTACCTTCGCCATCACCCTTGTTACTTTGCTCATCCTCCTTCTTGACACTTCCTTGAGCTCAATTCGACTAACCACTCTAGGACCACCTTTGTAGCGTCGCCCATGTTGAGAAGACCAACAACCTTCTTCTTTGTTGATGAGCTTCTTGGATCTTCTTGGCCTTGGACCAAGTGGTGAACATCTGCTTTGGCCAGGCATTACGAGCACAGAGATCTTTGTGGTGTTCAAGAGCCATTTACTGCTAAAATAAATAGCGAGCAATGAGAAAACCAATCTTCAATGTACACGTGATGCAATGTTATGCTATGATATGCAATGTTTATCACGGATGCAATGCAATGTTTTCAAGGACCTTAGAGATTTAAATTTGTTAAACAAGCAATGAACAAACATTTATTAGCACTCTTTTATTCTTTTTCTTTTTAAGTACAAAGATAGTTCAAACAAATAAAAGAAAACATATAAATCCTAAAGCTCTAAGTCTCCATGGTAGCTTCCTCTTGGTGCCGAGGTAGGCGTTGATGCTTCGCTCCTCGTGAAGTAGCTTGGTCAACTCTAGCACTTTCTTCTCACTTGCATAACACTGAGCTTCAAGGTATCCCTCTCTTCTTTAAGTTGAATCAGGATCTCTTCAAGTCTTCAAAATCGGTAGGCATGTTAGGATGAGGCGATTATAGTCGTCACCTATAGCAGGTTCCATAATTCTTGGTAAAGCAGTGAATGGCATCATGAGGTTTTGAGCTCGAGCTCGCACCCATTTGAGGTAAGGTTCCCAAGGAATGGAGTTTTGGTGCCCCAAAGTCTTGGTATCGTCTTCTTTACCATGCTCAGCGTGTATGAACCTTAAATCGGTGATGCGGAGATCATGATTGTAGTCGAACACAATATCTTGGAGAAGCATATCATGTGGACCATCTCTTGAGCAAAACCAAGCGGCGTAGAGCTAGAAGGGTTGTAAGTAATACCTCCCTTATACCAAGTAGCGGTACATTAGGAATTCTCCAAATGAAGGTGAAGTCCTTTTGAGAGAGGAGACTCCACGGATGTCGGAATGAGAGAGTGACATTAACCTTTGAGACCATCTCAACCTTTGTTCATTCTTCAAAGCGATGGAGGAAGGTGCGAAATAAACCACCAGAAAGTAGGTATACAACACATGAGAGTTCCTTGTCTTTTGATAATGCAGTGTGGAGAGAATGCGGGATATCTCAAGTAAAGTAGGCGAGATTGCGGGTAAGGAACAACTTGATGGCGTTGACATCTATGAATTGATCGAGTTAGGAAATAGAACCAAACCATAGATTAGCAAGGCCACAATGTCTTCAAATGCATGGAAACTCATAACTTTGAGGAATTCTCGGGCTTTCTTAATTAGGAACTTTGAAAGTAAACCCTTAACTCCATACGGTTTCCCAATTGGCTTGATGTCGAGTGCTTAAGATGTAAAGCGGATCGATGTCTTCGTACTTAGGAACCTTTTCTAGACCGGTGAATGGCATTTGATCAAGAATAGGCATCCCAAGTAGCTTAGAGAACTCTTCGGTAGGAACCAACAAATAATGCAGGAATGTAAAGCAATGGTGTTTGGATCGAAGAAGCGAAATAGGACATACATCATATCTTCTTCAAAACGGAGATAACCAAATCAAGTAGATAACCATGTCTTTTGATGAAGGCATGATCGGAAATTTAGAAACCAATTCTTTGAGCTAAGAAGGTATACCCATGAAGTTGATTCGGATAGTCTTTCTAGAAGCCATAATACCTACAACAAAGCAAAGATAAATCCTAGGTCCTTGAAATAGTTAGAAATGATATGCAATGCGAATGATGTCATGATGTCATGTTTGGCACACACAAACAATTCACACAATGAGCCTAGGTTTAAGGCTTGCATGAGGTATAGGTGATTACCCACCAAAAGTTTGAGTTGGTTCATCTGTCCTATAATAATGTAGGGTTCTAGGAATCTCAAATCATTGATCTTTCTCGTGGCGTTTATTTCAATCTGACGCCAAGTGGTCGACCGAAAATATCCCAAAGTCTAATCTCAATGGCGTAGCATCAGTATCAACCAACCTCGGTCTACAAAAGCCGACCATCTCACTACCTTCTAATGGCCAAGATGGGTCAATTAAGGTTCTAAAAGTTTAGTTAGTGCTTGATGACACCACGAAGCCAAATACTATCCTCAACTTGAAAATGAAGAGTATCGGGACATCCAAAGTGTCACACTAACGTAGCCATCATGTTGACCGTTTCAATATCGTCCAGCAGTCGCGACGATTTATTGCTACTTACCTAAAAGGAAACCGGATCCGGTGTAGGATCCCCACAATATAATACCAAGCAACCCTTAAAGATAAAGCAAGCAAGTCAAACGAGCGGTAAATGTGATTTAGAAATCCTAAGGTAATTCTCTCTTTTAGGGTGTCTCCCAGTCATGATTACATGTCTGATGAAGCTGACTTTGTAGGTTTTGAATCGCAAATGTGCGGATAGCAAGAGTCGCCACCGACTTTTCTTTTATCAATTAAGGGAAGGTAAAAGTATGAGAAAAAGACCTTCGTTAGATTACGAGTAAGGAGAAGGTTATGAAAAGGGAAGGTATTAGCACCTTTCCATCCGTAGTTATCTACGGGCTCTTAGTTGCTCTTAGATCACTTTAAAATTTGCTTTACATGTGTTTGACAAAATGTTTTGAAAAGGCATTTCGCTTTGACTTTGTAATGATTCATGTAGGAATGTATACAAAGTGTTTGGAAATGTTTCATTTTGAAAAGAGTTTGAACTTTGACAAAAGTGTGTTGTGTGAAAAGCATTTTGATAGAGCAAGCAACTAAAAGTCTTATTACCTACTCAGAATTGGTCGTTTTCGTATTGTTTTACTTTCCTTTAGAATAGCGCTATCCATACCATTAGTTGGTAGGTAACTCTATTTGTTGGATGTAAGCGGGACATTCGAAGGGACATCGGATGGTCATAGAAGGCAACTAGTAGGAAGTATCCTAGCACATTCGAAGGGACTATCATCATTTTCGTATACATCATATGATCTTTGTATCGAAGGGACTATGATGATTTGTTTTGAAAACAGCGGTGCTAGAATACCTCTACGTTCGAGGACATGACCATTAGAATTCATAAGGCAACGAGAGAAATTACCTAAGGGTGCGTGTGTGAAGAGTGTGTTGATTCAAATATTTTTATCTTGGAATTATGAGTGAGCTATGTCGATTTTAGTCTTGCCATACGCCTAATTAAAATGCGGAATGTAAAGATGCGGAAAGATAAATGTCTCGCTATTACATGGCTTTGGGAAGATACATAATTTAAACTTGCGGAAAATAAAAACCTAATTTAAACTATTACATCCCATGAGCAATTACATTATTGGAAAAAAGAAAATAGTAAAAGAAACCGTCTGAAACGGAATAACCTGTGAAAAGATAAGAAAATCGGAAAATACGATGAAATCGAATAAGAGGAAAATATTAGTAAAAATGCAAATTTTTAGATGAGAAAAATATGACATGATGGAAATAACATAAATATGCTAAAATAATTTTTTGGGATTTTTTGGATGCAATTTAATAATTAAAAACTAATTAAAATTGATTTAAATGCTAAATTATGAATAAAATAAAATATGCATGCAAAATAATATTTTTTAATTTTATAAATTAAATAAGTATTTTCTGAAAATAAATGCAAAAGGAAAAAATATTTTGATGATTTTTAATGCATGAAATAAAAATATGAAAAGAATTAAAATGATGCAAAATATTAAATAAATATGAAAATAGAAAATATGAAAAAAAGTTGAAGTTTGTAAAAAATGCAAATCGGTCATGGTGAATCGAGGCTGGGACAGGGAGCATCTATGCCGATGCCTTAACCAAGCCGACTTGCTTCTTTGTTTGAAAAGCGAGAAGAAAAACAAGTGTCATCTCACGGCTTTCAGCCAAGCTTCATCTTCTTCGTTTTAATTTTTGTAAACATAGCGTCGGTCTCGGCGCTATAGTCCTACATTTTCAAAAGCTCATATACATAATATAAATTCATTAGGAATACATGAATCATTGGAAATCACATTCTAAATGCAATGGTAGTGGTCTCGGGGTCCAATTTTTCCGTTTAAAAACCCTAAGTTATGGCGAAAACCTAACAATGGCAAATCGTGCTTGAGCCATGGAAATGCAATTAAATTGCCGATCGTTTGCAAACTTCCTACTAAACACAAAAACAACAACAAATTGTGTTAAAAATGCATGAATATGAAATCGATTTGAAATATATTGGAACAAACCGATTCGGTTTCTTGTTTCTTGATGGTTTTTGACAATGTAAAGGTGCGGAATGCTTCGAGGATGTCAAGGCGTGTTTGGATCCTCAAAACCAATTGAAACAAATTTGGATCAATGGCTCTAGTTGCTTCAAGTGCGGTTTTGAGTTTTAGGTTAGGGTTCTTGAGCCAATTTTTCGTTTTCAATCATGTGCTATGCATTGTGTATCTATATTGGATGGAATTGGGTGATTTGAGGAAGAAATCATCACTAATCAATGCAAATCAAATTTGATTTTGTACAAAATCAAATTTTCAAATTTGATCAATTTTCAATCCAATCTTGCCATATCAATCAAATTTGAAATTTCTTTGGCTTTAATGAGTTGCTTGGATCTCAAGGAAGAAATAAAAATCAAGTTTGCAATTAATTTTGATTTTATACTTTATTTTGAATTTAATTTGTATTTAAATGAATAAATTCCAAATTAAATAGAAAAATAAAATAAAAATTAAATGGCATTGGGCTTGGATATTCCTAATTGTATAAGGAACAAGTTTGGATGAAGAAAAAGTAAGCCCATTTGCAAAAATTTTGATTTTTAGAAGTATTTCTCTTTGTGCACTCTTTCAAAACTGCCCAACTTGTGAATGATGAATGTAACTTCAAAATGAGGATGTTGACCAAAATTATGAAGTTTGTTGTATGTTGACCACGAGTTGACTTTTGTCCAATACAACTGATTTTCAACCATTTGAGCAATTGTCTGAGCAATCTTGACTTGTAAGACTTGAAACTTGACATGGAGAATCTTTGAAGCATATGAGGAGGCATGATGAACATTGGAGATGTTGGAAGTCCATCTGGAGCTGAGAATTGCCAAACCCTAGTTTGGGTTGATTGTCTAGGAGAGAGTTTTGTCTGATCAACTCTTGAGGAATCTTTGAGCATGGATGTATGAGATATCTTGAGAAGATGGAGGGCAAATTTTGGGGTATGACACATACATATAATACATGAGAAAGCTTAAAATGAGTGTAGTGAATTGGAGTGAAGAAATCATGGTCGGATTGTTTGGCACTATTAATCTTATATTGTCATTTGAATTATGTATGTAGTTATATGAAGTTTCTAAAAGTTAGGCTACTCCATGTATATAGAAGAGTTACTAATATACTAGTAAAATTTGTTATAATACTGTACGCTCTAATTATAAAAATTAACTAGTACCCCAACTTGAACCAGTTTCGGTAAACAAACCATTGCAGCACATTTGTTAAACTAAAAATATATTTCTAAGTTTATAATGTTTTCATTAGAATGTATATTAATAAATAAAAATAAATTAATATTATTGAAATAATTTTAAGAGTTTTAGATTTTGAGAAAAATAATTAGATTAATTAGTTAATTTAAATTATTTCCAATTTTATTAGAGTTGTCAATAGTGTTATTAAAGTTGTCAATAAAGTTGTAAGAGTTATTTTGAGTTATTACAAATCATAATTTAATTATATTTGGTAATTCTGACACATTTTTAGTTGTCAGTGTTGTTTTCGAGTTGTTTAAAATTAAATCTAATGAGCCGTAGAATTAAAGATAAAGAGTATAGAATAAATTATATACTTGCCGTAAATTATGAATTTGCAGGTGATAAAATTGTGTTGTGTTGTTTCGGTTGAATTGTTGTTGTTGTTTGCTTGTGATGATGTTGATAATAAATTGTGAGGTTGAGGTTGTGCTTAAATTGGTTGTGTTACCTTGTGTTGTTATTTTTCCTTGTGATGTGTTGTGATAAATTTTGTTAATTGCGATGTTGATTACGATGTTGATTGCGATGTTGATTACAATGTTAATTGCGATGTTGATTACGATGTTGATTACGATGTTAATTACGATGTTGATTCGATGTTAATTGTTGTTTTGTGTGTGACGTTGCATTTATTGAATCACATACATTTGCATACTTCGATGGCTGGATTGGCAACACGATGTGAACTTTGCTCGATTCGATGGCCTTGATGGCAATCACGATGATGATGAAGGCTTATACCTTGTCCTTGATGGCAAGCGATGGGAGTTACGGTCCAATGGTACCACATGCATGTGCATTTGAATAAGTTGTTGCATCACATGTTGCATATTTGAGTTGTTATGATGGTGAATTTGTTGTTGTGTTACGTCGATGAATATGTTGTGATAAATGTTGTTGTGTCGGTAAATTGTTGTCGTTATATTACGTTGATGATTATGCTGTGATTGTTGGTTGTGCGAATAAGTTGCTAAGCAGTGATTTACATTATCTAAATTCTATCATATACTATTTATCATACAATTTATTAGATTGTTAGATATCTCACCCCTTTTGTTGTGATGTTGCTTCTACATGGGTAACTTGCAGGTAGTAAAGAGTGAAGGTTTAGTTATTGTTAGTTTGAGTCAGTGTTGTCGCTCTGATACATAGCACTCGGGGGGATGAATGCATGTTTTGTTTTATCGTTGATTGTTATTCCGTTGTTGAATTTTTAAGTTATTTTATCAAGAAGTTTGATTGTTTTAAAGTTGTTCGAGTTTGATAAAGATGTTATGCCTTACTCTTAAAAGTTTAACGTTATGAAGCCGCTGCGTGATTATTATAAAAGTTGATTTATGTTTAAAGACTAAATAGGATGTTGAGCTCATTCTTCTTATTAAAGTTTTATGTATATGGTTTAAATGAAATTACAGGTTGTGTTTTAAGTTGAAAATGTGATATCCCAATTATTTTGGAATTTTTATACTCTGATTTATTTATAATTACCGGGTAGAAATTGGGGTGTTACAATTTTCCCCCTTCTCAGGTATACTCGATTTTTTCCTTTCAGGCGACATGTATTATGGACTTTTAGGATGTAATTCTCAATCTTCTGGATGAAGAGACTCGTTATCAGAGACACTTTCCAAGTCATTTTCGGGACAATCTTGATCGTCTCCAAAAATTGCATTTATCTAGGAATAGACAAATTGATGAGAATTAGAGAAATAATCGGAATCAAAATCGGAGTAGAATCCTTGAAGAAAACCTTGAAATTGATGAGAATTGGAGAAAATTGCAAGAGGATGAGCTTCCTCTTGCTTGATCTGAGCTCTAGGAGTGGAGGAGAGGGAGATCCCGGACGGTTAGGGGAAAGGGAAGGGCGGAGGGAGTGGTGAACCACCGGAGCAAGGCTGGTCCGAGCAAGGGAGAAGGCGACCGGTTGAGAGGAGGCTCCAACCGGACCTTAGTGAGAAGACATAGGGCTTGCGACGAGGATCACTCGGACGGAAGGGGTCCAGCCTAGGGATGGCTGGATGATGACGTGTTCAATGAGGGAAGGACCGGTGGAGGGAGTGTTGTGTGGTGGCTTGCCAGGGATAGGGGTGGTCGGTTGAAGCTTGCTTGAGAGGGAAGTTTTGTTTGTTTGAATTCTTTTGCTCTTTGTTCTTATGATTCTAGAGAGAATTAGAGAGAAGAAATGTGAATTTTGAGAGAAAAATTAGACAAATGATTGGGTCTCCAAAATTTTGAAGGCAAAAATGAATATATAGTGTGGGGAATTGAGCCTAAGAGTGCCTTGGATCCATAATCAAGCCCAAATCAAGATTATCCGGATAATTTTTGTAATTAATTCAAAACAGCCCGATTAAATCGAGAATTTGAAGTCAGTCTAAGCGAAAAATGTTTGGAGCGATTTTGCCCAAGATGAGTCAAAATTTCGATGCAATCGAAAAGGTCAAGGAGATATGAATTTTGAAGTTTCACCAGTTTTAGGCGGTGACACATGCGAATTTGATTTGTGCTCTTGACGCCTCAAACGAGTCTTCTAATCAAAATTTGCAAGTGTGTGTTTCTGAGACAATTGAAGCTAACAAAATTTGTGAACTTTTGGCACTTTACCCATCTTGTTTCGATAAAAATCAATCGAGATATGATTTTTTGAACTTCACATATCAGATGAAAATTGCTCGTTTCAGCTCAAAATCAACTCCAAAGAATAAAATTCTGGTATTGATTGGTGATGAATCAGCTCTCGATTCGACACAGAATTTTAGAGACCCTCCCTGCTCAGTTTCAATTTTCTAACTGGGAATTACGAATGTTTCAATGCACTAAGCTCACGGAACAACACTAAAATTCAGTTTAAACCACTTGAGAAATCAATTTTTTCGGGGACATTCCTCACATAATTTGCTTTCGTCTTTCAAACGAAAGTTGTAGATAATAATGATAAGGACTTGCCAGTCAAAAATCATCAAAAAATACCCGACGAGCTGAGAGATATGCCTTCTAGAGTGCCTGAATTGCACTGAAAACCCAAAATTCACTTTATTGAGGAATAAGCGAATAAATTCTTTTCTTGTGAAACAACCTCCAATCGAGAGATAAAGGAGTACATATTGATATGATCCCAAAGCTTATGGAATCAAACCAAAATAACTTCCTGACCAGAAAATCTTGCAAATAGTCGTACGAACCATGAAACATCGATTCTTGGCTCAAAATGATCTGAGATAACCGAAACACACTGTTTCTTTCATACTTGGGATATTTTGAACCTGGTAAACCCATGATCAATGCTATGCATGTGGCTACATGTATGTTTATGAAATAAAATTATGAACCAGAAACATGGAAAAGAAGAGGGTAAATTTTAGGGTACAACAAACACGCATCCTATTGTTTATATTGTGATTTCTCACAGGTTATCTTGTTCGAATGTTTAAGAACGCATATTCTGACATATCTTAGCGCATAAATGTTGATCGTATTATCTACATTGTTGGGTTTGCAACCTTTTGCAGGATTATTTACCTCGGATATGTACGAGTGCATATTCTGCTCATGCCTTGATGCCTCAGTGCATTACTCACCGGTTTCTTTATTGCTTGGCAACAATACTTGAAGTTTTCTGAAGTATTAGCTTGTAGTAGCTTACGAATTTTCATCCATGTGATATTTCCTATACCTTGTTTACCATATTCTTTACCGCTTTTCTAGAGAGCATAAGAAGTAGGTTTTACAGCTTTCTTTTACCATGAGAAGTAGGACTAGAGATGCATGATGGGGCTTCGTGGTTGGAGCATGTTAGGAAACCCTCGGTTTATTTAAAGACCCTTCTAGGAAATTACGTGTGCTACTTGTGTTTGGTTTGTTTAAAATCCTCTTCCGTGCATAGGGAGGTAATTCTCAGTAAGTGTTTACATTTGTGATTGCATAGGTCATGAGTGGTTAGGCAACCCATAATGGCACCACCAAGCAATGTCCTTTTATCTTGATATATATATATATATATATATATATATATATATATATATATATATATATATATATATATATAAAGGGTTTGCAATCAACCTGCAGTTCTAGTCCATGTCACCTCGACTGCGAATCGTGTTGCTTCCTTTATCAAGTCAATAATAAAAGTGACAAGAGTCCCTATTTCGACTCTCCATGCCTTCTCTTGAGGTTCACATTTATTATTGATACTTGCACTCATTACTCTTCACACTTGACAATTCATGTCATGATGTGACAACTTTCACGGAATCGGATGTGTCGGCTCCTTGTTGCTTCTAGTACATCGGTGGTGTTGTAGGCTATGTGACTTCCTCCTTCTCCTCCGCATGTGTGACATATGTTTGTAAATTGAATTGCTTGTGTGCTTCCGCAAGCACTTGATTGCTTCATCCTTTGCATCCTTGGTTCTACAACCAAGGCGGATATTATGATAACTTTCCTTATGGCTTAGTTAGGATAGCTCTCGTGCCTAGATAGTAGGATATACATCCTTTGAATGTCAACATAGGTAGAGATTCCCTCACATCCGCAAACTTAGGTCCAACTTTGCATGATAACATTAGGTTAGAACTAGTTAGTCCCCCTTTGCATGTTTTCATGTTTCTTTTGCATCCTTGCATGTAATAAAACTAAAACTTTCTTTCTTTTTTCTTTTGAAAACTAAAACACTTAATAATGGTTTAGAATCCTTTTTAAAGGTCAAGGCAACCATTCTCACTTCAAACCTTTTTTCGCCTATGGGCGCTTTCTTTTTGTGTTTAAAACTCTTTTGAGAAATAAAAACCACAAAACCCACCAGAACAAGTGAGCCGAACTACGGCGCTCTGACTTTCCTATTGCACGAGGGAATACGTAGGAATCTTGTCACGGAGCTCGATCGAGTAAAACTTTGTAAATACTTCCTTCTTTTCCCTTTGTTTTCCTTATTTTCCTTTCTTCCACATGCATTGTAGCGATTAAGCGATATAATAGATATAACACACCCCTTAGATAGAAAATAGAATTCGATACCATAGAGTATTATGGGTGTGTGGGGTGCTAATCCTTCCCCTCGCGTAATAGACTCTCTTACCCCGACCTACTAGTCTTGAGACCGTGATTCCCCCTTCCCCTCTCAAGTTTACTCGATGTTTTCCTTTCCTCTTGCGGGATAAAAAATGTTCGATGGCGACTTCATTAATACAATTATTGGATGATGTATAGCCGGTTGTTTCATTAGCCATGTAAGTGAACCATCCGGATTGTGGGATGGTCATGGATTTGTTCCTCGAAGCCTGTAGGCAAAAGGTTTATTTTACTCACTCATAAGCTGCGAAGCAATGAGTGTAGTTACATCATGGAAGAAAGCGTGAAGTAATTCTAAGTTAGTTTGTGCCTGAGTTGGTGGTTTGTGTTTCAGTGAGGTATCTTCAAAATGTTTTAAATTGTGTTTTGGTGAGGTATCTCCAAGTAGATTGTATTAGGAGCCAAGTCGTTGATGCAATTGCTAGGATGTAATTGCTAGACATCATTGAGGTGATTGAAAGTGAGCAAATGTTCTCATATCTATGTGTGGTATCTTAGGTAGAAGAGACTTTGGTAGTATGATTAAGTGAGGAGTGTAAAGAGGGTAGGTTTACTCCGAATTAATACTATCGATAATGGACTTCATTCTTGGCTTGTTATGCCCCCAGATATAGGTTGGTTAGAACCGAACTGGGTGAACAATTATGTATGTTGTTTATTATTTTCTGCTTTGTTGATTGTATGCTCTACCTTTTCTGTTTTATAATGTCGTATCATATATCACGACATCTTGAGTCTGATGATACCACAATTTCAAATACTTACAAAAATACAAAAAGAAATTCAAACTTTTTTCTGCTTTGGCTTTTCACTTTGAAACTTTTTATATGAGTAGACTCTTGTTGATTCTTGTAGTTATTTAAGTTTATATACTTCTACAATGTGTAGTAAAGTGATTGATATTTTCCACATGGGTGTTGAGTGATGTCTTGTTGACTTTAATCCAAGCAATATCCTCCACTTTGAGATGTTGCAAATTCTCATTCCTCATAATTGTGGGTAGTAAGTATGTTTTACACTCAAATACTAAGATATGTCTCATCTTTTAAAACTAACCAATGCATGAGCTTTCAACTTTTGTAGAAGAATTATGTGGTTCTGATTTCACCATTGCACATTGATGGTACGTAAGCACATAGCTCATTATAGTTTTGTCGAATCAAAATTTTAAAAACCACTTATTTACTCACCTCCACAATCTATTTTCTAAATATGTTTATTTAGCCAAATACACATATTTTCAAAGAAGTTCCTGCGGATTACTATAGATGTTTAGGCTGCTAAAACCATCCCTTTTTATAAAAAAAAACCCCTTACCTTGATTTCAAGTTCATTTTGGGTTATTATTCACTCTTTTCCCATTCTTTTAGAATAATAAAGTGTGGTGACGACTTTCACTTTTTGATTTAAGTCAATCAATGGTTTAGTCTCAGCTTTTTGACGCTACAATGAAAAGAGAATGTAAGAAAAACACAAGAAGTAGTATTAAATTATGTTATCTTTTTTCTCTTTTTTCTCTTACAAATCTATTATCATATTCTGATCGCAAGGACATAATATAAGTCATAGTCTAATGGAGATAAAGGCTAATAAAGTTGAATAAAAATAAGTAAGAGAACAAAATAACACACAAGCAGTGATCCTGGTTCCACCTATAAATCAGGAGTAATCTAGTCCCCTTGCACTTCCAAGAGATTTCCACTATAACCAAATATGATTACAAGTTTCTTAAGCACAAAAGCAAGACACTTCATATGCCTCGACACACAAGTAAGGGACTTCATGCTCAAACACATAAGCAATAGACTTACGATTACTCAAGCACACATACAAGAGACTTCAATGCTCAAGCAAGCGAGTAAGGGACTTCAATTCTCAAGCATGAAAGCAAGAGTCTTTTGATTTCTCAAGCACACATGTAAGTGAATTGAATGCTTAAGCTCACATGCAAGGGACTTACAAATTGTTAAGCACATAAGAAATAGACTTCCACATTCTTAAGAACATAAGAAAATATTCCCAACAATCTATATAAAAGATAAATGACATTGATAGAGTGATAATTACACTTGGTATACGATCATAAGTGTAAAAATAATACTGACACATAAAACTCTAATGCTTAAAAAATTTAGAATGTAAAATTGATAAGAAGTTCTAAGGTAACTTGTGCTCTTTGTTTTGATAGTGTAACTCCTCTTTTCTTATCAAGGTGCAGTGTTGTGTGTTTCATTAAATCTCCATCTCTTTTACGAAAAAGTCATTGGAGAGAAATTTTATCACAAGAGAATCTTAGAGAGAAGCATTAATATATTTGTTGCGAAGCTTCTTGATATAGTTAATGTCATTGTAATTCCATTTGAAATTCCTTTGATACAAAAGGAAATATCATATGTAAATCTCCAGGCTTCTACAACTTAGAACTTCCCTTGATAAGTCTTAATGTGATAAATAGAAGAAAAATTTACCTTAGAGTCTGATAGCCACTGTCGAGTTTCCTTTGTTCTTGAACTTTGAATGGCTTTAGGTTTTGGTCCTTCAAAGTATGAGTCTTAGCTTTCGAACCTTCAGACACTAATTATTAAAATATTGACTTTGATCTTTAGAAGTTGACCTGATAAAAGTCTATGATCTCCAGGTTTTGATCATCATAAGATGATTTTATCAGGAGTTGATTCTTCAGAGTCTTATCTTCAAAATATTCCACTTTAGAGCTTCTCTTTCAAAGTTTAGTGCAATTTCAGAACCGACTTTTAATCAGTATATTAATAGTTGTACATGCACACTTGAACACACATTAGTCTACCTAATTGTTCTTTAAATATTTTCTTATCATCAAAACCTAAAGGATATGGTATAAAGCAATTTTTTCCAACATATTTCACCTCGGGTATTAATTCAAACTAAGGGTTAACATTATTTTAAAATCCATAAGCTATTGTTTCTGGGGATCGAACCCATGACTAGTTCCGTTTTTCTCCTTAGTGGAACTTTACCCGACGGGGAAAATGATAAGTTTTCATAATGTCCTTCGTTACTGTGCCTATAAAACTTTGGTAAAACTTTTTTTGCAACTGAGGTAAAATAATTTTTTCTTAGTAGTGACTTAAATATTTGACAACCATAAAAGCTAACATTAATATGTTACGTGCATGGATAAAGTGATTTATTTGCCATAAACTTCAATATTAACAAAAAAAAACAACGTTAAACTTTTTACTTAATGCAACGTCAACAACAACAACAAATGTGACTTGAGATTTCCCCTTTTAATCATTAAATTCACAATACCTCTTAGTAACAACAATAACAATAACATATATTACTATTATAGATAAATTTCAATCATAATATTAAGGTTTTTACAACAAAACTAACATTTGTGACTTTTGTGAATGAATAAAGTGATTACGTACCAAAAATATGATTAAGAAGAAACGATAATAACGGAGAAATATTTGAATGTGTTTCATTATCTTTCCGTCGTTTCATGTTTTAAAGGTGCTTCAATGGTGTTTAAAGGGATGAGATGAATTTTTAACACGTATGTGCGTTGATAGATATGAGGTTTTGTAACACATTTATGGAAGTTAAGTTTTGAGTTTCATTTATGGCACTTTGATGGAGAAGATGAAGATGAAGATTTTCTAGGGTATCGTTCGGTTTAGGGACAATTCAGTTTTGTAGAAAAAATGAAGATGAAAATGAAAGTTGTAAAAGTAAATGAAAGGTAGAGTATAGTTCTAGAAATACCTAGAATTAAGGTTTCCTTTCGTTTGGCACTTTCAACTAATGGATCTTCCTCATTCCTCTCCTCTCTCTCTCTCTCTCTCTTCCATTATATTTGATTTATCTATTTCATTAGTTGGAAGATCCAATTGAGAGAGAGAGAGAAGACACTATCGATTTAAGTATAGGAAAAAAACAAAACAACAATGGAAAAGTACAAGAACTACGAACAACTAAAATGTCTCAGACACTAGATAGGATGGCAACAGACAATAATAGTATGGAAAGAAACAAATACCCATAATTCAAGCAAAGTTAGATTGCTCTAAACCAATGGCACCTCCACAAACCACCCATAAAAGACACAACAAGAACAAACCCAAGGAGGACAGTCACTCACCCGCTATTAGCTTAAAAACAAGATAGGATTCTCAATTTAGGTAGAGAAGGCATAAGAGTTTTCCATAGACCTATGAATATACTATTTCCAAGCCAAGACAATATTCGTGTCTTCCACGTCTTTTGGAGTCACCGAAGAACTAGAAAAACTATATCATTCTTAGATTTCAAAATCGATCAAAGAAATAAACATATGACAAAAAGTCATGATATCTCTTGGCACTACTACAAAATGCGCATTCAACAACGCCATGGTCACCACGGGTCTTCCTAACACTGTGGTGACGTCTGTAACATAAGGCGCTATCATATTTATTTTGTTTTTTTATCAAAAATTATTTGTATATAACATCGACTGAGGAACCAACCATGGTGAAACAATTAAACTTTCATGGGTTTGAACCTTAGCGCCATAAAATATTTTATTCCTTTACGTTAAGGCACACCTTTTATTTTTTATTTATTTTAAAACTCATAAATTAAAGGAATATCTCTATGGTGATTTTGATTAACCGTTGTCATATATTTATAATAAATAAATACTTTTCAACATGGCTGGTAGTGTTAACCGTTGTGAAATAGTTTACCCATATATAAGCGAAATAACTCTCACTTATTCACACTAGCGTTGTTTCTTTCACAATGAAACCCTAGCACCCATTTTTTTCTCTTCTTCTTCGCCATTAGTTGTGAATCTTGTGGTTCATACGTTAAGCTATTATTCTTCCATCTTCTTGTTATATAGTTTCCCATTATCTTGTTTGCTGCATGTTGTAAATTGTTGATTGTTCTCATATTTTTAGATTTGTCTTGACTACCTTAACAAAGAACATAATTTTGTGTAGCTATGAAAAAAGTACAAGAAGCATGAAGCTATGATGGAAACTTCATCCATCTTGTACTTCTTCTTCATACTCTATTGACAAATAAGTTTGCGGTTTCATAAGATTATAGCTCTCATGGTTATTGAGGACTCAACAAGAACAAAAATTTTAGTAAATAAAGAAACAACATAGGTAGAAAACTTTATCTAGTTTGAGATACAATGAGAGGAAATATAAGAAGTGTGAAGTTGTTGTGTAAGTTTTTCCTTCTTATATTTCTTTTCATTGCTTCTGAACTAGACGAACTTCATAAATGATTCATGTTCCACGATTAGTTTCAATAAAAGGTATTTCCTATAAATTTATAATGTATATTTTTCATTTCTCACAAATTTATATTATACGGTTACATTGTATAATGTTGTTTGAGTTTATTATATTCTATGTAGATTGTTTGTTTCAGTAAATCTCACTTAAAATACATTCATTTAAATTGATATAGATACTTATAATCAGAAAATTAAGTTGTATTTGAAAATCAACTTAAACAAATTATTGTTTTTTCCGATTGCATGAGTCTCATCGTTCATTTCATGCTCCTTTACATATAGATTATGGTATAATGACCTAGATTCTTAGATGTATTATTGTCATCGTTCATTTCAAGTTTTACATAACTTATTGCTAATTGGTTTCGAAAAGAGTACCTAAGTGTATGTATCACAACGATTTATAAACCTAACCCTTGTGATATGAGGCGCACGTCCTTCCTTTCCATTACGGTTTCCAGACCATGGTAAAAACAACAAACTTACAACCATACGCTACTTAACAAGGGTATGACACGCGTGATTGTACCCATTTTCCAACCGTTGTGAAAGGGGGTTTTCGTAGTAGTGTGGAATGACATTACACCGCCTCTGCCACCTAAAAATTATTTACTAAGTAGAGGATGTAACCTCGCTAGTCACAAAGAGATGAGAGGACGACTCAAAGAACAAAAATAAATGAGACATGAAATAGTCTCATAGGTCGATCAAATTCCCTCTTAAGTAAGTTATCTACGGGTTGGATGTGATCCTAAAGAAGGCCGGAGAAAACTCTAAATTTAGAAGGGCAACTACACCAAATAGACAAGAGGACTAACTCAACGGTAGAGATCTTCCTACCTACATGGAATTCTCTGGCCAAAATATAGGAGTAACCAAGTTAAGCAGATAACCAAGTTAAGCAGATAACCATGTCTTTTGATGAACTGAGCATGATCGGGAATCTCTGAAACCAATTCTTTGAGCTGAGAAGGTATACCCATGAAGTTGATTCGGATAGTCTTTCTAGAAGCCATAATTCCCTACAAAACAGAGAAAAGATAAACCCCTAGGTCCTTGAAATAGTTAGAGATGATATGCAATGCGATGATGTCATTATGTCATGTTTAGCACACACAAACAATTCACACAATGAGCCTAGGTTTAAGGCTTGCAAGAGGTATAGGTGATTACCCTACCAAAGTTTGAGTTGGTTCATCCTGTCCTATAATAGTAACCGGGTTCTAGGAATCTCACATCATTGATCTTTCTCGTAGGCGTTTATTTCAATACGACTACTAAGTGGTCGACCGAAAATATCCCAAAGTCGATCTTAATGGCGTAGCATCAGTATCAACCAACCTTAGTCGCACCAAAGGCCATCTCACTACCTTCTAATGGCCAAGATGGGTCAATTAAGGTTCTAAAAGTTTAGTTAGTGCTTGATGACACCACGCAGAAGCCAAATACTATCCTCAACTTGGAAATGAAGAGTATCAGGACATCCAAAGTGTCACACTAACGTAGCTATCATGTTGACCGTTTCGATATACCTCTAACGATCGCGACGATTTATTGCTACTTACCTAAAAGGAAACCGGATCCGGTGTAGGATCCCCACAAATATAATACCCAACCCTTAAAGATAAAGCATGCAAATCAGCGAGAAAGCAATAAAGGTGATCTAAAAATCCCTAAGGCATTCTCTCTTTAGGGTGTCTCCCGTAGTCGCCGATTCGTAACACGGTGAACTAACTTTGAGATTTTGTATCGCAAATGTGCGGATAGAGCCGCCACCGACTTTTCATTTATCCAATTAAGGGAAGGTAAAAAGTACGAGAAAAAACCTTCGTTAGATTAAAGTAAGGGAGCGGTTAAGAAAAGGAAGGTATTAGCACCCTTTCCATCCGTAGTTATCTACGGGCTCTTAGTTGCTCTTAGATCACTTTAAAATTGTGCTTTGTGTTTGACAAAATGTTTTGAAAAAGGCATTTCGCTTTGACTTTGTAATGATTCATGTAGGAATGTATACAAAGTGTTCGGAAATGTTTCATTTTGAAAAGAGTTTGAACTTTGACAAAAGTGTGATGTGTAAAAAGTATTTGATTTGAGCAAGTAACTAAAAGTCTTATTACCTACTCAGAATTGGTCGTTTTTGTATTGTTTTACTTTCCTTTAGAATAGTGCCATCCATACCATTTGTTGGTAGGTAACCCTATTCATTGGATGTAAGCGGGACATTCGAAGGGACATCGGATGGTCATAGAAAGCAACTTGTAGGAAGTATCCTAGCACATTCGAAGGGACTATCATCAATTTTCGTAGGCGACAATCGAGGGTCAAGATCATGTATTCGGAGGCGACATCGTGGGTCTATGATCTTTGTATCGAAGGGACTATGATGATTTGTTTTGAAGGCGACGGTGCTAGAATACCTCTACGTTCGAGGGACTTGACCATTTGAATTCGTAAAGGCAACGAGAGAGAATTACCCTAAGGGGTGCATGTGTGAAAAGAGTGTGTTGATTTGAAAAATGCAGAAAATAAAAGTCCTAATTAAACTATTACATCCCATAGGCAATTACATAATATAAAAAGAAAACGATAAAAATTGTCAAAGCGGTATAACACGTGAGCGGATGAAAAATCGGGAAATACGAGAAAATTGAATAAGAGAAAAATGTTAGTAAAAATAATAATTTTTGAATGAGAAAAAGTTTTCATGCTAGAAATAACATTAATATGCTAAAATAATTTTTTGGGAATTTTTGGAGTTAATTTGATAATTAAAAATCAATTAAAAGTGATTTAAATGATAAAATAGAAATTAAATTAAATATGCATGCAAAAATAATATTTTTAATTTTAAAATTAAATAAACATTTTCTGACATTTATGCAAAAATAAATATTTTTGGTGTTTTTTAAATGCATGATAAAAATTGTGAAAGATAAATTAAAATGAATGAAAATATTAAAGAAAATAGAAAAATAGGAAAATAGGAAAAATATGAAGTTTTGTAAAAGGAAAGAAAAGTTTGGTCTTGCCGAGTTGAACTGTGACCTCTGGAGAATCTTCCACATGCCACGCCTTAACCACTAGGCCATCTTGCATTTCGTGTTAAGAAAACCAAAATCAATTGAATATGGATGATTCGTGTCACAGGAATGTTTGAAAGCGAGTCGACGCATGGACCCCGATCAAATACGAATGCGAATCGAGAGAGCCATCGCACGCCTGACTTCCACGGTCTTCACCGATCAACGACACGGGCCCTAGCTCTTATTCTTCCAACTGAAATCAAAATCTAAATTACCTCAGAAACACGTTTGGATGGTTGAGAGAGGCTAAAAGTGGCTGCAAAGTAAAATTCAATTTTTGACAATTTGAGAAAAATTTTGACAAAATAAGGGTTGTGTATGGGGCTAGGGTTTCGTGTCCTTTGATGTGCAGCTTGCTTGGTATTTATAGAGTGAATTGAGAGGGCAAAGAGAGTGAAAAAAGATTGGATCTTGAATGTGCAATAAATTCTTTTCAAATAAAATCAAATTTTGGAAAAAATTTGATTTTCTCTTCAATGTGAGAGCTAGCACGAATTTGGTATGTTCCATGGGCTATCTTGGACCTCAAGTTTGATAGAAATTCACTCCTTTTGAAAAATATCTTATTTTCATATTTTATATAATTTAATTTTGAATTAAATGGTTTTAAATTCAAAAATAAATCAATAAAATAGAAAATAGAAAATTGTCATGGCCAAGCATCAATAGGTCACAAATAATATTATGACCAATTTTGGATCATAAAATTATAGGCCTATTTGGAAAAAATTGCATTTTGACAAATATCTCCTTTTGTGCAATTGTTCAAAAATGCCCAACTTGTGAATGGTGTATTTTGCTCAATTTTCCACATTTTTGAGTGTTCTTGGACTTTTTGGAAAGATCTAAGAGTCTTCTAACCAACCGCTTTGGTTTCATCTCAATTGGAGTTTCCATGCTCAATAAATCTTCAAAACAAAAGGTTGACTTTTTGTTGACTTTGAAAAGGACCTGTAATGTTTTGATCCATACCTTCCACATGAAGCATTTTTTGAACATTCTTGTGAGACATGAAGTTGTAGAGAATTGAATTTACTTCAAAACAAGAGGTGGTGGAAAATTTTTGGAGAAAGTATGAAAAAGTTATGCTCAGTCAAAGTTCAGTTGACTTTTCACTGAAAAACCCTAATTTGGAAAGTTTGACTTTTGAGCAAATCTTGAGTTTTCTTGATGAATCATGATCAACCCTTGATCAAATGATGAATGTAACTTCAAAATGAGGATGTTGACCAAAAATTATGAAGTTTGATTGTATGTTGACCACAGTTGACTTTTGTCAAATCTGTGATTTTCAACCATCTGAGCAATTGTCTGAGGAAATTTGACTTGTGAGGCTTGAAACTTGACATGGAGAATCTTTGAAGCATATGAGGAGGCATGATGACCATTGGAGATGTTAGAAGTCCATCTTAATCTGAGAAATACCAAACCCTAGTTTGGGTTGATTGTCTAGGAGAGGGTTTGTCTGATCAACCCTTGAGGAATCCTTGAGTATGGATGTATGAAATGTCTTGAGGAATAGGAGGGCAAATTTTGGGGTATGACAGCTGCCCCTGTTCAATCTTCTTGTACTGGAACGGTTAGATTGGCATGCTAGCCTTTCGTAACTTGAAGGTAGAAGATGATTGAACACTCGAGTACACCTGAAAATTTGCACTCGCTGCTGGCTGATGATGCGGGAATGGGCTTACAGATGCCATTTGGAGAAGTTGGAGACTTCGCTGGGGAATGAGTCGTACGTTAGACTCGAGATTGTTGTTTGAATAGGAGAGTTGTCGGAGATGGGCTTAAGATGCCATCTGAAAGGATTGACGCGGGGGAGTGAGCCGTACGCTAGGCTCTGTGGACGTTTCTGGAAATGAAAGGAGCATGGAGATGGGCTTAAGATGCCATCCGGAGGAAGTCGTACGTTAGACTTCGTGCTTATCTTTGAATGAAGTTATTGGTTTGTATTGGTTTTAACCAAATATGCGATACGAAGGTGGAGAAATGTTGACAAGTAGTCGGAGATGGGCTTAAGATGCCATCCAAGGCAAGCAGGTCGTCGCTAGACTACTGTGATTCTTGTTGATAATAAGAGAGTCGAATACATCTTCGTCTTGATTACTACGAGAGGATAGTAATTGGCAAAATATGGATATCTTCCTGTTATGCTTGGTGTTGATCAATGCACATTATCGGAGGATAACTTGTGATCGTTCGAGATAGTTTTCCGTCGGCTTGGTATTAATCACGGATCATTGTCGGAGGACAATGTGGGCGATCGAGATAGTTTTCCGTCGGCGGGCATTAATCTGGACCGATTGTTGGAGGACAACTAGGGCGGTCATTCGAGATAGTTTTCCGTCGGCGGGCATTAATCTTGGACTGTATGCTTGAAATGATTTCACTGTTTTGGAGAAAACAAGAAAACTTTGATAAAATATTGTTAGTCTTATGCAAAGTATGATGCATGCGATGTTTATGAATGACATATGCACAAATTATGACTTTTTATGATTAATGCATGAATGATAGATGTTGTGGTATTTCAAAACATATCCATCTTGAAGAAGATGCGGATGTTCTGCTTAAGGATTTCGACTTACATTTGGGGATGAAGCGGACGGAAAACCACGAGAAGAAAGAAAATAACCGATTCCTCCGATGCACTATCGACCAAGTCTTGAGCCTAGATATTGTTGAAATTTGGTGAGAGACATCTTGTTGAGGATCTTGTAAATAGACCCTATTGGGGAGGAATTTGGTGGTACTCTACTGGGGATCTTGCATGTAGATCTTGCCGGAGATCATTTGATAGTTGCTGGGAGACCGGGTTAGAAGAATCTGGAGCCCGTTGTAATCTCTGGCTGAGGAATAAAAGATGCAGATTTCCTCCGATGCACTATATGACCAAGTTTCGAGTCTGGATACTACTGCTGGGGGAAAAGGGAAATTGTTGAGAGATATTTTGTTGAGGATAAATACCTCGGCTGGGGAAGTTTTGTGGTGAGTGACACCTCTGTGGGGATTATGCTCTGTAGGGGAACAGATTGATGACTTTCGTCGTCATCTCAATTCCTGGAGCCTGTAGTAATTATCCTTGTTATGTTTACTTTTCGCATGCTTGTGGATAGATTTTAATTGTCAAATGCATATAATCATTCAAAGCAAACATTGGACTCTATGCAAACAACAACAGTGAAAATTGTAAAGAGAAAGAAATTTGTATTTATTTGAAATGTGGCGTATGGCGGGTGGTTTGTACACAAGAAAAGTAAAAGCTATCGGAAACAATCTCGTTAAGTTCCAACTATGCTAGTACTCATATATTTCAACTATCTCATCTCCTTGTTGTCGATGAAAGTGAGTGGTGATCTTCGCCATTTGAATCTTGAATGATGATAGTAGTCTGCGGATAAGTGATCTGGACGGGACATAGTCGTGCGCTTAAATCCTAACTTTTCCTAGACCGCCCTTTCGGGTTTTGGTCTGGGATACCTTTTTTGCCCAAGCCGCCTTTTCGGGTTTCGACTTGCGGGTGTACATTTTTGTATATATCCTTAACTTTTGCGAACCTTTTTGGTTCGCCGGGATACCCTTATTTTTGCCTAGGTCGATCGACCTAGCGGGTCTCATTATCGTAGTATTTTTGACTATGTCTGCGTTCACGAGGTGTGGGAAGTCTTCACCATCCATGGTGCTAAGTATCATAGCTCCGCGGAAAAATCATCTTGACTACAAATGGTTTGCCCACAGGATCACCTTGTGGAAGAATGATGCGCTTGACTACTAGATCACCGACTTGGTAGACTCGGTGCTTGACCTTCTTGTTAAATGCTCGATCATTCGTTTACGATAAATCATCCATGGCAAATGGACGCAGTCGTTCTCATCAATCAAGTTGATCGGTCAAGGCGATGCGGATCGATCATCTTCGCCTAACTCTGCGTCTGGAGGACTACGGTTGAGGGTATCCGAACCTCGATGGGTAGGGCGCTTCCATACCGTATACAAGGGAGAAGGGGTTGCCCATTGCTTATCCGTCTTGTGGTAATAACCATGAAGGCGAATGGTAACATCTCATGCCAATCTTTGTAAGTCAACATCATCTTACGTATAATTTTCTTAATGTTCTTGTTGGCGGCTTCGCCATTCATCTTAGGCCGATAAGGAGAAGAGTTGTGATCCTTGATCTTGAGCTGCGCGAGTTCTTTGATCATCTTGTTGTTGAGATTAGAGCCGTTATCGTGATAATCCTTTCGGGAGTGCCATACAAGCGGATAAGATTATGTTTGATGAACCGAGCCACAATATTCTTGGTAAGATGCAAGCGGTGCTACCCACTTGGTGAAATAATCAATTGCCACAAGGATGAAGCGATGTCCATTGGAAGTTGTGGGCTTGATTTCTCCGATCATGTCAATGCCCACATTGCAAAGGCCAAGGATTAGAACATTCGAGTCTTTGAGTGCGTGTACTTTGTGCATAAATCGGCATTTGTGGCAAGATCGAGCATAAGCGGTGACAATCGACTTCCATGGTGGACCAATAGTAACTTTGTTCTCGAATCTTCTTAGCCATTGTATGTCCATTGGGTGGGTACCGAATGAGCCTTCGTGTAACTCTTCCATAATCGTTCCATTTTCCGGTCTACAGTAAGCACAAGTCGTGGTTGCGCTTGTATAAGATGTCGTTGTTGAGGAAGAATTTGGATGCAAACCTTCTCAAAACTTCTTATCGTTGTGATGCCCTGCGGGATATTCACGAGTCTCAAGATACCTCTTCAATCATAGTACCAAGGTTTCTCTTCTATATCAAGCTCGTAACAATCATTTGGTTCGTCAAACTTCTCAATGATGATCAGGGAGCCTCGTTGTTCCATCGACCTTGAACATAGATGACCACGATGGCAATCGTCGCTTGATTCTCTTCTCGTGGAATATGATTGAAAGTAATCTCTTGATAGGGATCAAACTTAGAACATGCTCTCGATCGAAATGAGATTCGGATGCTTTGTATCCCTCATATGTCGGTGATCACCAAAGTGAGTCTCCATACACTTGCAAGAATTTGATTCTTAAGTCAATAGCGACTTTGATACCCATGATGCTGCAACGTATTCGGCCATGTTGTTAGTGCAAGAAACATAATCTGGCGGTGAAAGGCGTATGTCGCTGCGGGGATGTAATGATGGCGCCAATGCCATTGCCAAGTGCGTTTGAGGCTCCATCAAAGACCATGGTCCATCGGGATCCTTGTTCGGGTCCTTAAATCGGTCACAGTTCTTCGATCGATAACTAGTAAAACACCTTCATCGGAAATTGAGCTGCATAGGCGATAGTCATCTACGGCTTGATGAGCCAAATGATCGGCTACTACACTTCCTTTGATCGCTTTACGAAGTGTCTTTGGATGTCGTATTCGGTCAAGATCATTTGCCATCTTGCTATTCTTCTGAGAGAGTTGGTTTCTCAAATATGTATTTTTGGATCCATCTTGGAGATCAACAAGGTAGTGTGAGTCAACATATCTTGTCTTAGTCGTGACCAAAGCGTTGCAAGTTTTCTCATTGTGAGTATCTTGTTTCATAGTCGGTAAACTTTTGCTAAGGTAGTATATTGCATGCTCTTTTCGACCGGACTCGTCATGTTGCCCAAACACACACCCATTGAGTTTTCTAATCTTGTCAAGTACATGATAAGAGGTCTTCCTTGGTGGCGGCATCGGGATAGGAGGATTACGTGGGTACTCCTTGATTTTGTCAAAGCGACACAGCAATCGTCGTTCCATTCCACCACTTGATCTTTCTTCAGTAACTTGAAGATTGGCTCACAAGTAGCAGTTAGGTGTGCAATGAATCTGGCAATGTAGTTCAATCGGCCCAAGAAACCTCTGACTTCCTTCTCGGTGCGGGGAGCTGGCATTTCTTGAATAGCTTTAACCTTGGCGGGGTCAACCTCAATACCTTTACCACTGACAACAAACCAGTTTTCCGGATCTGACTCCAAAGGTACACTATTTGGGATTAAGTCTCAACCTGTACTTCTTCAACCTAACAAATAGTTTCTGCAGATGATCAAGATGTTCTTCTTGAGTGACCGAACTATCATGTCGTCGATGTAGACCTCATCTCGTGATGAATCATGTCAGAAATAACGTCACCATGGCGCGATAAGTGGCGCTGCGTTCTTGATCAAAGGCATAACCTTGTAGCAAAAGTGCCTTGTGTAACAAAAGTAGTCTTCTCGTGTCTTGAGAGCCATTTTGATCGATTTTAGGAGAAACCATCCATGAAGGAAAACCTTATCTTTGGTGCGTTGTCAACAAGACATCAATATGAGGAAGTAGGAAATCGTCTTTCGGACTCGACTTGTTCAGATCTCTGTAATCCACACACATTCGTACCTTGCCATCCTTCTTAGGTACGGGTACCACATTAGCCACCCACTGGGGATAGGAAGTAACGGCTAGGAAACCGGCGTTGAACTGCTTCATAACTTCGGCTTTGATTTTCTCGGACATCTCGGGGGCATCGGCAGACATACATTTCCTTTGGGAAAACCTTCTTTTGTTGGCAATCGGTGTACCATAATATCAATGTCTAAACCTGGCATGTCTTCGTATGACCAAGTAAAAACCTCGATGTAGTCTTGTAACATCTGAACCAACCTTTCTTTAACACTATTCTCAAGATCCGCTCCTATCTTGATCTCTTTTCTGTCTTCAACAGTACCCAAATTCACAACCTCAACCTATTCTTCGTGTGGTTTGTATAACTCGCTCTTCTTCTTGTGATCGACAAGTTCTCCACACTTCACAATCTTCCTCACCTTCGTCTTCGGCTTGGTAGATCGGATTATCAAAGTCATATTTAGAAATAGCATAGCTGTTATCAACGAGATTCGGAGTGATTCTGCAGTGTATCACGTGGGTGTGTGTCATACCCCAAAATTTTCCCTCCATCCACTCAAGAGATTTCATACATCCATACTCAGGATTCCTCGAGTTGATCGGACAAACTCTCTCCTAGACAATCAACCCAAACTAGGGTTTGGCAATTCTCAGGTCAAGATGGACTCCCAACATCTCCAATGGTCTTCATGCCTCCTCATATGCTTCAAATATTCTCCATGTCAAGTTTCAAGCTTCACAGATCAAGTTTCCTCAGATAATTGCTCAGATGGTTGAAAATCAGTTGTATTGGACAAAAAGTCAACTGTGGTCAACATACAGTCAAACTTCATAATTTTTGGTCAACATCCTCATTTTGAAGTTACATTCATCATTTGATCAAGGGTTGATCATGATTCATCAAGAAAACTCAAGATTTGCATAAAAGTCAAACTTTCTAAATTAGGGTTTCTAGGTGAAAAGTCAACCAAACTTTGACTGATCATAACTTTCTCATACTTTCTCAGAAATTTTTCCACCACCTCTTGTTTTGAAGGAAATTCAATTCTCCACAACTTCATGTCTCACAAGAATGTCCAAAAAATGCTTCATTTGAGAGGTATAGCTCAAAACATTACAGGTCATTTTCAAAGTCAACAAAAGTCAACTTTTTGTTTTGAAGATATATTGAGCATGGAAACTCCAATTGAGATGAGACCAAAAAGGTTGGTTAGAGGACTCTTAGAGCTTTCCAAAAAGTTCAAGAACACTCAAAAATATGGAAAATTGAGCAAGATACACCATTCACAAGTTGGGCAATTTTGAAGAAGTGCACAAAGAGATGCTTCTAAAATCAAATTTCTTGCAAATGGGCTTGCTTTTTCTTCATCCAAACTTATTCCTCATACAATTAGGAATATCCAAGCCCAATGCCATGAATTTTTATTTTATTTTTCTATTTAATTTGGAATTTATTCATTTAAATACAAATTAAATTTTAAAATAAAGTATAAAATTAAAAATTAATTGCAAGATTGATTTTATTCTTTCCTTGAGACTCAAGTAACTCACAAATGCCAAATTTTGAAAATTGATCAAAATGGCAAGATTAGATTGAGAATTAATCAAATTTTGAAAATTTGATTTTGTGCAAAAAATCAAAATTGATTCACATTGAATGGTGATTGATTCTTACCAAAAACAATGCCAAATCCTTCCAGTACTTATACATGATGCATACCACACGAAAGAAGACAGAAAAAATTGCTCTAGAAACCCTATTCCCAAACTGAAAAAACCGTGACAAGTAAGCTATTGGCAATCCTACTTCCAGCCGTTTTCAATTGATTTTGAGGTGTCCAACACATTCCTTGACATCTCCAGAATCGATCCAGACCCTTACTTTGCCAAAAACCATCAAGAATCGTGAAAACTGAAATCGGTTTGTTCTTAAATTTTCAAAAGTCGAATTCCTTCATTCATGCATTATTAACTGGATTTGTGTTTGTTTTTGTGATCAGTGATGTATTTGCAAACTTTCTGGGTGCTTTAATCGAATTTCCATGGCCGGGAATGCATAACACAATTGTTAGGTTTTGTGGTTTCGAATTAGGGTTTCCTCAAACAGGAAAAATTGGACCATAAGACCCATACCAGTGTGTTCGGAATGCTTCGAGGAATCGAACCATGGCCTTGGATGTTATTTATATTATGTATCTTTGTGTTTTGATTTTGCGGGGCTGTAGCGTCGAGCAAAAGCGGGCTATCTTTCAAAAATTCAAAAGGTTGAAGGCGATGGATGGCGCGGCGGGAAGCGAGGCGGCGTGTTTTCTTCCACTCAATCCGTTTTCAAACATCGGGCATTAGCGTGGCGGTTAAGGTGTGGACTGTTCCCGGATGCTCCAAAGTGTCACGAGTTCGATCCCATGGGCACTAGTTTTGTTTCTTTTCTCAACTTTGCATATTTTCATGTTTTTCATATATTTTAATATTTTTGCATTGTTTTTAATTCTTTTCACAATTTTATTTATGCATTAAAAAATTATCAAAAATATTTATTCTTTTTACATTACTTTCATAAAATCTTTATTTAATTTAATAAATCAAAAAATACATTTTTGCATGCATATTTATTTTTATTTATAATTTTGCATTTAAATCACTTTTAATTCATTTTAAATTATTAAATTGCATCCAAAAAATCCCAAAAATTATCTTAGCATATTTATATTATTTCCAGCATGTAGTAATTTTCTCATATAAAATTTTGCATTTTTTCTAACATTTTCTCTTATTTCGATTTCGTCATATTTTCCAATTTCTCATCGTTTCACAGGTTATTCCGCTTCAGACGTTTCTTTACCGTTTTCAGTTTATTTTTCAATAATGTAACTGTATATGGGATGTAATAGTTTAAAATTAGGTCTTTTATTTTCCGCATTTTAAATTATGTATCTGCCCCAAAGCCTTGTAATAGCGTAGGATTTACCTTTCCGCATCTTTACATTCCGCATTTACTTTCTGCACCTATAAATTGCTAGTAACTAGGCGTGTATGGCAAGATAATAATGAACTTAGCCCACTAACTTCCAAGATAATATATCGAATTTGACACACTCTTTTCACACACTTAGGGTAATTCTCTCGTTGCCTTTGCGAATTCAAATTGGTCATGTCCTCGAGCGTAGAGGTATTCTAGCACGTTGCCTTCCAAACAAATCATCATAGTCCCTTCGATACAAAGATCATAAGACCCACGATGTCGCTTCCGGTACATGATCTTGACCCTCGATTGTCGCCTACGAAAATGATGATAGTCCTTCGAATGTGCTAGGATACTTCCTACATGTTGCCTTCTATGACCATCCGATGTCCCTTGAATGTCCGCTTACATCCAGCGAATGGAGCTACCTATTAACTAATGGTGCGGCTAGCGCCATTATAAAGGAGCGTAAATGCAACGATCAATTACAGTGGGTAAATAAGTCTTTTAGTTGCTTGCTCTAAACCAAATGCTTTTCACACCTCACACTTTTTTTCAAAGTTCAAACTCTTTTCAAAATGAAACATTTCCGAACACTTTGTATACATTCCTACATGAATCATTACAAAGTCAAAGCGAAATGCCTTTTCAAAACATTTTTGTCAAACACACAGAAAGCAATTTTAAAAGGTGATCTAGAGCAACTAAGAGCCCGTAGATAACTACGGATGGAAAGGGGTGCTAATACCTTCCCTTTTCATAACCATTCTCCCGAACTCAGAATCAAACGGAGGTCTTTTTCTGTACTTTTACCTTCCCTTAATTGGATAAAAATAAAAGTCGGTGGCGACTCTTGCTATCCGCACATTTGCGATACAAACACTAAAAAAAAGTCAGTTCACCGTATTACAGAACTGGCGACTCTGCTGGGGAATGATCCTAAAAAGAGAGAATTACCTTATGGATTTCTAGATAACCTTTATTGCTTTCTGTTTGACTTGCTTGCTTTATCTTTAAGGGTTGCTTGGGTATTATATTGTTGGGGGATCCTACACCCAGATCCGGGTTTCCTTTTAGGTAAGTAGCATTAGATCATCGCGACCGTTAGACGTATAACTAAACGGTCAACATGATGGCTACGTTAGCGTAACACTTTGGTTGTCCCGATACTCTTCATTCCCAAGTTGAAGATAGTATTTGGCTTCTGCGTGGTGTCATCAAGCGCTAACTAAACTTTTAGAACCTTAATTGACCCATCTTGGCCATTAGAAGGTAGTGAGATGGGCGACTTTGGTGTAGACCGAGGTTGGTTGATACTCGATGCTACGCTCATTGAGATCAGACTTTTGGGATATTTTCGATCGACCACTTGGCCGTTGTATTGAAATAAACGCCTACGAGAAAGATCTATGATGTGAGATTCCTAGAACCCGGTTACTATTATAGGACAGGATGAACCAACTCAAACTTTTGGTGGGGTAATCACCTATACCTCATGCAAGCCTTAACCCTAGGCTCATTGTGTGAATTGTTTGTGTGTGCTAAACATGACATCATGACATCATTTGCATTGCATATCATTTCTAACTATTTCAAGGACCTAGGGATTTATCTTTGCTCTGTTTTGTAGGGCATTATGGCTTCTAGAAAGACTATCCGAATCAACTTCATGGGTATACCTTCTCAGCTCAAAGAATTGGTTTGAAATTCCGACCATGCTCGGTTCATCAAAAGACATGGTTATCTACTTGACTTGGTTATCTCGGTTTTGAAGAAGATATGATGCATGTCCTATTCAGTTCTTTGATCCGAAACACCATTGCTTTACATTCCCAGATTATCAGTAGGTTCCTACCTTGGAAGAGTTCTCTAAGCTACTTGGGATACCTATTCCTGATCAAATGTCATTCACCGGTCTAGAAAAGGTCCCTAAGTACGAAGACATTGCATCCGCCTTACATCTTAAGCGCTCAGACATTGAAGCCAATTGGGAAACTAGAAGTGGAGTTAAGGGTTTACTTTCTAAGTTCCTGATTAAGAAAGCCCGAGAATTCCTCAAAGTTATGAGTTTCCATGCATTTGAAAACATTGTGGCCTTATTAATTTATGGTTTGGTTCTATTTCCTAACTCGGATCAATTCATAGATATCAATGCCATCAAGTTGTTTCTTACCCGCAATCCAGTGCCTACTTTACTTGGAGACATTCTACATTCTCTCCACACTCGTACTACTAAAAGACAAGGAACTCTCATGTGTTGTATCCCGTTACTTTCCAGGTGGTTTATTTCGCACCTTCGTCCATCAGTTCGAAGAACGAACAAAGGTTGAGATGGTCTCAGAGGCTAATGTCACTCTCTCATTCAGATATCCGTTGGAATCTTTTCTCTCAAAAGGATTTCACTTTTATTGAGCGTTGTGGAGAATTCCCTAATGTACCACTACTCGGTATAAGGGGAGGTATTACTTACAACCCTTCTCTAGATCTACGTCAGTTTGGTTTTGCTCGAAAAGATGGTCCACATGATATGCTTCTCCAAGATGTTGTGTTCGACTACAACCACGATCTCCAGAATTACCGATGAAGGTTCATACACGCTTGGGGCATGGTAAAGAAGACTGATACCAAGACTTTGGGGCACCCGAACTCCATTCCACAGGAACCTTACCTCAAATGGGTGCGAGCTCGAGCTCAAAACCTCATGATGCCATTCACGCTGTTTACGATAATTATGGAACTGTTGCTATAGGTGACGTACCCTATACCGTTCTCTATCCCGACATGCCTACTGATTTTGAAGACTTGAAGAAATCCTGGATTCAACTAAAAGAAGAGAGGGATACCTTTGAAGCTCAGTGCTATGCAAGTGAGAAGAAAGTGCTAGAGTTGACCAAGCTACTTCACGAGGAGCGAAATATCAACGCCTACATCGGCACCAAGAGGAAGCGCCCATGGGAGACTTAGGGCTTTAGGATGGTTATGTTTTCTTTTATTGTTTTGAACTATCCTTTGTACTTAAAAAGAAAAAGAATAATAAAAAAAGTACTAATAAATGTTTGGTCATTGCTTGTCTAACAAATTTAAATCTCTAAGGTCCTTGAAAACATTGCATTGCATTCGCATAAACATTGCATATCATAGCATAACATTGCATCACAGGTACATTGAAGATTGGTTTTCTCATTTGCTCGCTATTTATTTTAGCGAAATGAGCAATTGTCAAAGATCTTCAAGCTCGAATGCTCGGTTTCAGAGATGTTTACCAGCTTGGTCCAAGGCCAAGAGGATCTGAAGCTCATCAAGAGAAGAAGGTTGTTGGTCTCCTCAACATGGGCAGACGCTACAAAGGAGGTCCTAGAGTGGTTAGTCGAATTGAGCTCTCTGAAGGAAGTGTCAAGAAGGAGGATGAGCAAAGTAACAAGGGTGATGGCGAAGATAGTCAGCCTGAGCTTGAGAAGAACTATGATGGTGGCCAATACTCTGATGAAGATGACAAGTACAAGCAACTTGAAGACCGTCTGAATGCTGTGGAAAATCTGAAGATGTCCGGGCTAAATTTTGATGATCTGAGTCTTGTCCCTGGAGTTGTGATTCCTCCCAAGTTCAAAGTTCCTACTTTTGCTAAGTATGATGGCATGTCTTGCCCTAAGCTGCATTTGAAGTCCTATGTTCAGAAGATCAATCCCCACACTGATGACAGAAAGTTGTGGATGCATTATTTTCAAGAAAGTTTGTCCGGAACTCAGTTAGAGTGGTACTATCAGCTAGAGAATGACCGTATCCGTACTTGGAGTGACTTAGCTGATGCTTTCTCTGAATATGAGTACAATCTGAGTTGACACCCACTCGCATGCAACTACAAAGCATGTCTATGGGTCGTGACGAGAGTTCAAGGAGTATGCTCAAGTGGAGATTTAGCGGTGAGTTCAACCACCCTTGTCCAATAGGGAGTTGGTTGATATGTTCATGGGGACAGCGGGCCCATTCTTCAATCACGATTGGAAACTCTTGACCGGATTCACCGTGATTTTGATTGACGGCGTATTGAAGGGTATCAAGAGTGGAAAGATTCAGATAGAGACATCTTCAAATCTGCGAAGAGATCTTTTGGTGCTAAGAAAGAAGCTAATCTTGTGTATGGTCGGAAAAGCCGAGCCAAGACCGACCGCGCTCAATCTATAGAGGCGGTTGTGATCTCGATCCTACATCGGCCTGACCTCGGTGAGACAACACGCGTAGCTAGAGCGCGCCACCAAGGCGGTTCGAAGATCAACATGCCTTTGTCATGAGCCTTGCAACACATGTTGAAAGTAGGCGATTACCTTGAGGGATCCTCCTCGAATGTCAATACTTCCTCTCCGTACAATCCTAATGCCAAGTGTGCTTACCATTCAAATAGCCGGGACATAATCTGATGATTGTTGGGCTCACGAAGAACAAGATTCAAGATATGATTGAAGCTAAGCAGTTGAATTTGATCCTCTGTTGAGACTCGAATGTGATCAGCGCTATGCCTAACCATGACAAGGGTTCCAATCTTTTGGTGGCGATACTTATGTTTTCAACATAGATGACTTGACCATTCCTCGATGGTATTAAGAAGAATTTGCTGCAAGCGGTGTCAACCAGGATGCCGGAGATCGTTGGTGCCCATCCGCACGATGGTTGTGCTTGGTTGAGAAGGCGTGTTCGATTGCATGATGGATAACCGTGAGATACTATTTACGAAACCACTGTGCAAAAGCGTGTGAAGAAATGTCTAAGTTGAAGATCGATAATGCAAAGCAATGTACCATCGTGTGGGATACCTTGGGGCAGCAAGTGGAAAGTATGATTACATGGTGAAGTACACATTTAAAGCTACAAGATTCCTATTGAAGATGTTAAAGCGACCGGATGGGGTGACGATTTCCAGAAGATTATGCTGATGTTAACACAATAAGGATTTCCTCTGCTGATCCTGTGCCTAGAGTGGCACCTCTCATTATTACCTCTCCCAGACTAGTTCCATATTCCTCTGACAAAGCTACCCCTTGGAATTATGGAGCTGATGTTTACTATCATGGCGTCAAGCAAGACCCTCTGACCATTGAAGATCTAACCATCGAAGCTACCATTCTTGACATTGACAACATCACCGGATCAAGTAAGGCGACCCGAACCGGAAGAGTATTCTCACCAGAAATCTCTCCTCCAAAAGACACCGCGACTCCAGCTCGCATTCCAGCTATTCAATCCATTCCCCAAGCTAGAGGAAAGAACGGTGACTCGTCTGCTCGTGAAGTACCAAAGGAAGTTACTAAAGACACCTCCAAACAAGAAATGGAGGAAATTCTGAAGATTATCAAGAAGAGTGACTACAATGTTGTGGAACAGTTAGGACAGACTCCGTCCAAGATCTCCATGCTTGCTCTGCTCTTGTGCTCCGAGGCTCATGCTAATGCCTTGGTGAAGTTTCTAAAGAATGCTCATGTACCGCAAGACACTACCACTGACCAGTTTGAAGTTTGTATTGCTAGCCTGGCTGCCAACAACGGCCTAGGCTTCTCTGATGCTGATTTAATTCCTTCCGGAAAGAAACACAACAAAGCCTTGCACATCTCTGTGGAATGCAAGGGTACTACCTTATCTCATGTCTTGGTGGATACCGGTTCTGCTCTGAATATCCTTCCGAAGACTGCTTTTGATCGAATTGATGTCGAAGGGTTGGTTCTGAGACCCAGTGACATTATTGTAGAGCTTTTGATGGTTCTAAGCGACGGTGCTTGGAGAGCTCACTCTCACATTAAGTCGGTTCCCGGACTTTTGACTCCACTTTCTTTGTCATGGACATCATCCGACTATTCTTGCTTACTTGGGCCTTGGATACATGGGCGGTATATTACTTCTACCATGAGGCTGAAGTACCGGTAAAGGGAAGGTTGTTCTGATGTGCGGTGAAGAAGAGTATATGGTCAGTCATCTACAGATCATTCCGATACCTTGAGATGGAAGGTAAATTCTTTGAGACTCCCTGTCAAGCTTTTGAAACAATCCCCAGAGTCATGACTGTTGACTCTCCTGTCACTCCTGAAGTTGCACAAGTTCCACCTAGGATGGCCTCATTGAAAGATGCTCAAGCTGCAGTTGAAGAAGGTAGTTCTATTTGGGGACAGCTCCCTGATCTTCCTTTCAAATCTGACAAGACTGGTTTAGGCTTCACCACCAAGGGTCAGAAGATGATACGCCACGAACGTGCCGGCCAACTTCCTTTTCGCATCAGCCAAAGTGGAATCCATGCTATAGAAGACGACGACAACGACTTCGACATCAGCAAGTGGATCTTCCCAACTCCAGATCGTGGGCTCGACAATTGGAAGACTGAAGACGTCATACCAATCTCCTTTAGTCAGGAGTAATTGCTCTTGTTTTGTTTTGCTTTTCGTATTTCTTTATGTTTTGAACAATAAACTTTGAAAGCCTAATGCCTTGCCCGGGGCATCATGGCTCGTTTGCGAGGGTTATTATCTGTTGTTTACACGTTTTCATTCAATAAATTCGTTGGACTTTTGCATTCAATTGTTTGTTCTCTTTCTTTACTTTATCACCCCTTCAAAAAGCTATGTGTTTCTTACACACACCGTGGTACTGCGAATCACTCGAATCTCGTTAATAACACTATGCTATTGCTAAATATGACTTGATAATCCGATCTACCAAGCCGAAGGCGAAAGTGAGGAAGATTGTGAAGTGCCGGAGAACTTGTCGGTTGCTACTGACAAGAAGGCGAGTTATCTGCCACCACGAAGAGCAAGTTGAGGTTGTGAATTTGGGTCTTGTGAAGATAGAAAAGAGATCAAGATAGGAGCGGGTCTTGAGCAGTGTTAAAGAAAGGTTGGTTCGGATGCTACGAGACTATATTGAGGTTTTGCTTGGTCATACGAAGACATGCGGGTTTGGACATTGATATTGTGGTACACGATTGCCGACAAAGAAGGTTTTCTCCGGTAAAAGCGAAGGTTAAGTCGCATCGTCACGAGATGTCGAGAGAAAATCAAAGCGAAGTTATGAAGCGGTTCAACTGGTTTCTTAGATGTCACCTCTTATCCCAGTGGGTTGCTAATGTGGTACCGTACCTAAGAAGGATGGCAAAATGCGAATGTGTGTGGATTACTGAGATCGAACAAAGCGAGTCAGAAGATGATTTCCCACTTCCTCATATCGATGTTACGGTTGACAACACCGCTCGCATAAGGTTTTCTCCTTCATGGATGGTTTCTCCGATTACAATCGGATCAAAATGGCTCCGAAGACATGGAAAGACTACTTCGTTACGTGATGGGGCACTTTACATTACAAGGTTATCGTTGGTTTGAAGAGCAGGCGCCACTTATCGGTGCTATGGTGACATTGTTTCATGACATGATTCATCACGAGATAGAGGTCTATGTTGGCGACATGATAGCTCGGTCTGGCGAAGAAGAACATCTTGATCACTTGCAGAAACTGTTTGACAGGTTGAAAAAGTACAGACTAAGACTTAATCCTAACAAGTGCACTTTTGGAGTCAGATCCGGAAAACTCTTGGGGTTTGTTATCAGTAGTAAAGGTATTGAGGTTGACCCCGCCAAGGTTAAAGCTATTCAAGAGATGCCGACTCCCTTGAAGGAAGTCAGAGGTTTCTTGGGCCGATTGAATTACATTGCCAGATTCATTGCACATCTAACCGCTACCTGTGAGCCGATCTTCAAGTTACTAAAGAAAGATCAAGTAGTGGAGTGGAATGACGATTGCCACATCGCTTTTGACAAAATCAAGGGTACCTTGAATCCTCTATCTGATGCCACCCCAAGGAAGACCTCTTATCATGTACTTGGCGGTGTTAGAGAATTCAATGGGGTGTGTGTTGGGGCAACATGGCGAGTGCAGTCGAAAAGAGCATGCAATATACTACCTTAGCAAAAGTTTATCATTGTGAAACAAGATACTCATGACTTGAGAAAACTTGCAACGCTTTGGCTTAGGCTGCTCGCCGACTAAGGCGTATATGTTGACTCACACTACCTTGTTGATTTCTAAGATGGATCAATAAAATACATATTTGAGAAACCAGCTCTCTCGGAAGAATAGCAAGATGGCAAATGATCTTGACCGAATATGACATCGGTACACTTCTCGAAAGCGATCAAAGGAAGTGTGGTAGCCGATCATTTGGCTCACCAAGCCATAGATGACTATCGATCTATGCGATTCAATTTCGAGATGAAGATGTTTTACTAATTCTGATTACGAAGAACGAGGCCCGGACAAGGACACGAACAAGGATCCGATGGACTATGGTCTTTGATGGAGCCCAAACGCGGCAATGGCATTGGCGCCATCATTACATCCCTACGGACACCGCCTTTCACCGATTATGTTTGATTGCACCAACAACATGGCGAATATGAGCGTGCATCATGGGTATCAAAGCGCCATTGACTTAAGAATCAAGTTCTTACAAGTGTATGGAGACTCGACTTTAGTGATCGGTCGGATAAAAGGCGAGTGGGATACGAAGCATCCGAATCTCATTCCGTATCGAGAGCATGTTAGGTTTGATCCCTACTTGAAGGGATTACTTTGATCATATTCCACGAGAAGAGAATCGGTTGGCGGCGCATTGGCTACTATGTCGTCTATGTTCAAAGTCGGATGGGACAACGAGGCTCCCGGATCATCATTGAGAAGTTTGTGAACCAGTATTGTCATGAGCTTGATCGAAGAGAAACCTTGGTACTATGGCGTGAAGAGGTATCTTGAGACTCGGGAATATCCAGCGAGCATCATTAATGATAAGAGTTCATGAGAAGATTTGCATCAAATTCTTCCTCGATGGCATCTTATACAAGCGGAACCACGACTTGTGCTTACTCCATGTAGACGGAAAACAATACGTATCGGGAAGAGTTACGAAGGCGCATTTGGTACCCATTCCGGTGGACACACCATGGCTAAGAAGATTTTGAGAGCAGTTACTATTGGTCCACCATGGAAGGCGATTGTCACGCTACACTCGATCTTGTCACAAATGCGGATCTATGCGGACAAAGTGCACGTACCTCCAGTACCTCTGATGTTCTAATAGCTCCTTGGCCTTTTGCAATGTGGGGCATTGACATGATCGGAGAAATTAAGCCCACCGCTTCCAATGGACATCGTTTCATCCTTGTGGAAATTGACTATTTCACCAAGTGGGTAGAAGCAGCCTCGTTCGCATCTGTTACTAAGAATGTTGTGGCTCGATTCATCAAACATAATCTTATCTGTCGGTATGGCACTCCTGAAAGGATTATCACAGATAACGGTTCTAATCTCAACAATAAGATGATCACTAAACTCTGCATGCAGTTCAAGATCAAGCATCACAATTCTTCTCCATATCAGCCTAAGATGAATGGCGCAGTGGAAGCCGCCAACAAGAACATTAAGAAGATTATACAGAAGATGACAGTGACTTACAAAGATTGGCATGAGATGTTACCATTTGCTCTTCATGGTTATCCTTTTCTGATCTGAACCTCCACAGAGCAACCTTCTCTCGTGTATCTGAATGGAAGCCGTCTTACCCATAGAGGTTCGGATACCCTCAACGAGTCCTCGGGAGGCGAGTTAGGCGAGCGATTGGGTCGAGACTCGCCTTGACGGATTAACTTGATTAATGAGAAGCGACTCGTGTCCATCGCCATGGATAGATTTATCGAGCGAATGATCGAGCATTTAACAAGAAGGTCAAGCACCGAGTCTACCAAGTCGGTGATCTAGTAGTCAAGCGCCTCATTCTTCCACAAGGTGATCGGGGGCAAATGGACTCCACCTATGAGGGACCGTTTGTAGTCAAGGCGTATTTTTCGGCGGAGCTATGATACTAGCACCATGGATGGTGAAGACTTCTCACACCACAGAGCGCGAGACATAGTCAAAAATACTACGCATAAAAAGACCCGCTAGGTCGACGGGCCTAGGCAAAATAAGGGCATCTGGAGAACCAAAGGTTCGGGAAAAGTTAAGGATATATACAAAGATGTACACCCGGCAAGTCGAAAACACGAAAAGGCGGCTTGGGCAAAGAGGTATCGGTGGTGAAAACCGAAAGGCGGTCTAGGCAAAAGTTAGGGATTCAATGCGACTATGTCTCTTCGGATCACTGCTTCGGACTACTATCAGCATTCAAGATTCAAATGGCGAAGATCGGTCTACTCACTTTCTCACGGCAAGGAGATGAGATAGTTGAAATATATGAGTACTAGCATAGTTGGAACTTAACGAGATTGTTTCGCATAGCTTTTTACCTTTCTTGTGTACAAACTACTTGGCCATCGCCACATTTCAAATAAGCAAATTCTTTCTCTTTACAATTCTTGTTGTTGTCGTTTGCAATAAGTCCAACATTTGCTTTGAATGATTATATGCATTTGACAATAAGAATCTAATCGCAAACATCGAAAAGTGAACATACAAAAGTACTTACTCGAGCTCCGAGGAATTGGGCGGCGGAAAGTCATCAAAACATTCCCCGAAAGCATATCCCACAAAGGTATCACTCACAACACAACTTCCCATGAGCAAAGGGAATCCATGACATGATTCCACTCAACTAAGTAAGTTACATCGGTCTCAGCGGTAACACCTCACCCCAGTCAATTATTTATCCCCGGATATCTCGATCTTTTCCCTTTCTCCCCAACAGCGGTATCGGACCGAAACTTGGTCGAGATAGTGCATCGGAGAACCTACATCTTCACTCACCGACCAAAGATTACAACGGGTTCTGGCTCTTCAACCCGGCCTCCGGTAACTACAATTGCTCTCAGCGAGATCTACAATCCCAGTGGGCGCCTCCTAAATTTCCTCAGCGGGATCTACATACAAGGTCCCCAGCGGATCGCCTCCCATTCTCCTCGGCGGGGTCTATATGAGATCTCCAACAGCGAGTTTCTCGATCTCTACTTTCCTCGAACAATATCTAGGCCCAAGACTTGGTCGGATAGTGCATCGGAGGAATCAGGATATCTTTCTTCTCCTTCAAAAGCGGGTTCTCACCTACTCAATCCCAAGCGAGAGAAATCCTCAGCGGAACATCGCATCTTCTTCAAGATGGATATGTTTTGAAATACCACAACATCATCATTCATACATTACTCATAAAGTCGTAATTCATGCATATGTCATTCATATACATTGTCATGCATCATACTTTGCATAAGACTAACAAATATTCTATCAAAGTTTCTCTTGTTTTTCGAGCAATTGAAAGTCACTTCCGGTGGTCGAGGATTAAGCCCGACCGGCGGAAAACTATCGAAAGACCACCCACAGTTGTCCTCCGACGGTCAAGGATTAAGCCTCGAACCGACGGAAAACTATCTGAAAGACCACCTGGTTGTCCTCAGGCGGGTCGAGATTAAGCCCGAATCGTGGGAAAACTATCGAAAGACCACCTGGTTGTCCTCCGACGGTGGTCAGGATTAAGCCCGAGCAGACGGAAAACTATCTGAAAGACCACCTGGTTGTCCTCAAGCGGGTCGAGATTAAGCCACATCGATGGGAAAACTATCGAAAGACCACCCTGGTTGTCCTCAGATGGTCGAGATTAAGCCCGAATCGGCGGAAAACTATCGAAAGACCGCTGGTTATCCTCCGATAGAGGCAATGATCAACACCGATGCACAACATGGAAGCTATCACATTTTTGCCAACTACTATCCTCGAGTAATCGTACGAAGATCTATTCGAATTCTTCTTATTAGCAACTCTGGTCTGGCGTGCGACTCGGTTGCCTTGGATGGCATCTTAAGCACATCTCGACTACTTATAAGCATGCTTCACTTTGAGAATCTGCATATGGTTAAAATCAATGCAAACCAAGTAACTTCATTCAAAAATGGACGAAGTCTAACATGCGACTCCCTCGGATGGCATCTTAAGCCCATCTCCATGCTCCTTCGAAAGCGATTCAGAGCCTAGCGAATGGCTCCTCCCGACATCGATCTTTCGGATGGCATCTTAAGCCCGTCCCGTCAATTCCCTTATCGACATTCTCGAGTCTAGCGTCGACTCATCCCCGAATTATCCAGCTTCTCAAATGGCATCGTAAGCCCATTCCGCATCATCGACCAGCAGTGCAAATTTTCGGTGTACTCGGTGTTCATCATCTTACCTCCGGTCATGAAAGACAAGCGTGTCAATCTAACCCTTCGATTACAAGAAGATTGAACAGGGGCAGTGTCATACCCAAAATTTACCCTCCATCCACTCGAGATTTCATACATCCATACTCAAGGATTCCTCAAGAGTTGATCAGACAAACTCTCTCCTAGACAATCAACTCAAACTAGGGTTTGGCAATTCTCAGGTCAAGATGGACTCCCAACATCTCCAATGGTCTTCATGCCTCCTCATACGCTTCAAATATTCTCCATGTCAAGTTTCAAGCTTCACGGATCAAGTTTCCTCAGATAATTGCTCGGATGGTTGAAAATCGGTTATATGGACAAAAGTCAATCATGGTCAACATACGGTCAAACTTCATAATTTTTGGTCAACATCCTCATTTTGAAGTTACATTCATCATTTGATCAAGGGTTGATCATGATTCATCAAGAAAACTCAAGATTTGCTCAAAAGTCAAACTTTCTAAATTAGGGTTTCTAGGTGAAAAGTCAACCAAACTTTGAGTGATCATAACTTTCTCATACTTTCTCGAAATTTTTCCACCACCTCTTGTTTTGAAGGAAATTCAATTCTCCACAACTTCATGTCTCACAAGAATGTCCAAAAATGCTTCATTTGAGAGGTATAGCTCAAAACATTCAGGTCATTTTCAAAGTCAACAAAAGTCAACTTTTTGTTTGAAGATATATTGAGCATGGAAACTCCAATTGAGATGAGACCAAAAGGTTGGTTAGAGGACTCTTAGAGCTTTCCAAAAGTTCAAGAACACTCAAAATATGGAAAATTGAGCAAGATACACCATTCACAAGTTGGGCAATTTTGAAGAAGTGCACAAAGAGAGATGCTTCTAAAATCAAATTTCTTGCAAATGGGCTTGCTTTTCTTCATCCAAACTTATTCCTCATACAATTAGGAATATCCAAGCCCAATGCCATGAATTTTTATTTTATTTTCTATTTAATTTGGAATTTATTCATTTAAATACAAATTAAATTTTAAAATAAAGTATAAAATTAAAATTAATTACAAGATTGATTTTATTCTTTCCTTGAGACTCAAGTAACTCACAAATGCCGACAATTTTGAAAATTGATCAAAATGGCAAGATTAGATTGAGAATTAATCAAATTTTGAAAATTTGATTTTGTGCAAAAATCAAATTTGATTCACATTGAATGGTGATTGATTCTTACCAAAACAATGCCAATTCCTTCCAGTATTATACATGATGCATACCACGAAGAAGGAGGAAAAATTGCTCTAGAAACCCTATTCCCAAACTCAAAAAACCGTGACAAGTAAGCTATTGGCAATCCTACTTCGGCCGTTTTCAATTGATTTTGAGGTGTCCACACATTCCTTGACATCTCGAATCGATCGGACCCTACTTTGCCAAAAACCATCAAGAATCGTGGCGAAATCGGTTTGTTCTTAAATTTTCAAAATCGAATTCCTTCATTCATGCATTATTAACTGGTTTGTGTTTGTTTTGTGATCGATGTATTTGCAAACTTTCGGTGCTTTAATCAATTTCCATGGCAGAATGCATAACACAATTGTTAGGTTTTGGTTTGATTAGGGTTTCTCAAACAGGAAAAATTGGACCATAAGACCCATACAGGTGTGTTGAATGCTTGAGGAATCGAACCATGGCCTTGGATATTATTTATATTATGTATCTTGTGTTTTTGATTTTGCGAGGGCACAGCGTCGAGCAGCCGCGCTATCTTTCAAAAATTCAAAGGTTGAAGGCGATGGATGGCGAGCGAAGCGAGAGCGGCGCGTGTTTCTTCCACTCAATCCGTTTTCAAACATCAGGCATTAGCGTGGCGTAGCGGTTAAAGTCTGGTTCCCGGATGCTCCAAAGTGTCTGAGTTCGATCCCATGGGCACTAGTTTTGTTTCTTTTCTCAACTTTGCATATTTTCATGTTTTCATATATTTTAATATTTTGCATTGTTTTTAATTCTTTTCACAATTTTATTTATGCATTAAAAATTATCAAAAATATTTATTCTTTACATTATCATAAAATCTTTATTTAATTTAATAAATCAAAAATACATTTTGCATGCATATTTATTTTATTTATAATTTTGCATTTAAATCACTTTTAATTCATTTTAAATTATTAAATTGCATCAAAAATCCCAAAAATTATCTTAGCATATTTATATTATTTCCAGCATGTAGTAATTTTCTCATATAAAATTTGCATTTTTCTAACATTTTCTCTTATTTCGATTTAGTCATATTTTCTAATTTCTCATCGTTTCACAGGTTATTCCGCTTGAGACGTTTCTTTCCGTTTCATTTATTTTCAATAATGTAACTTATATGGGATGTAATAGTTTAAAATTAGGTCTTTTATTTTCCGCATTTTAAATTATGTATCCCAAAGCCTTGTAATAGCGTAGGATTTACCTTTCGCATCTTTACATTCCATTTTTACTTTCCGCACCCTATTAATTGCTAGTAACTAGGCGTGTATGGCAAGATAATAATGAACTTAGCCCACTAACTTCCAAGATAATATATCGAATTTGACACACTCTTTTCACACACGCACCTTAGGGTAATTCTCTCTCGTTGCCTTTGAATTCAAATTGGTCATGTCCTCGAGCGTAGAGGTATTCTAGCACCGTTGCCTTCAAACAAATCATCATAGTCCCTTCGATACAAAGATCATAAGACCCACGATGTCGCTTCCGAATACATGATCTTGACCCTCGATTGTCGCCTACTGAAAAATGATGATAGTCCCAGAATGTGCTAGGATACTTCCTACAAGTTGCCTTCTATGACCATCCGATGTCCCGAATGTCCGCTTACATCCAACGAATGGAGCTACCTATTAACTAATGGTACGGCTAGCGCCATTCTAAAGGAATAATCTGGCGATCAATTACGAGTGGGTAAATAAGTCTTTTAGTTGCTTGCTCTAAACCAAATGCTTTTCACACCTCACACTTTTTTTCAAAGTTCAAACTCTTTTCAAAATGAAACATTTCCGAACACTTTGTATACATTCCTACATGAATCATTACAAAGTCAAAGCGAAATGCCTTTTCAAAACATTTTTGTCAAACACACAAAAAGCAATTTTAAACGGTCATCTAGAGCAACTAAGAGCCCGTAGATAACTACGGATGGAAAGGGGTGCTAATACCTTCCCTTTTCATAACCATTCTCCCGAACTCAGAATCTAACGAAGGTCTTTTTCTGTACTTTTAACTTCCCTTAATTGGATAAAAATAAAAGTCGGTGGCGACTCTTGCTATCCGCACTTTTGCGATACAAACACTAAAAAAAAGTCAGTTCACCGTATTACAGTGTGTGTAAGAAACACATAGCTTTTTGAAGGGGTGATAAAGTAAAAGAAAGAAAACAACAATTGAATGCAAAATTCCAACGATTTTATTGAATGAAAATATGAAAATGACAGATAATAACCCTCACAAATGAGCCATGATGCCTCGGGTAAGGCATTAGGCTTTAGAGTTTATTGTTCAAAACATAGAAAAATACGAAAAGCAAAACAAAAACAAGAGCAATTACTCCTGTCTAAAGGAGATTGGTATGACGTCTTCAGTCTTCCAATTCTTTGATCCGTTGTCGAGAGTTGGGAAGATCCACTTCGATGTCGAAGTCGTTGTAAGTCGTCTTCTATAGCATGGATTCCACTACGGTGATCACGGAAAGGAAGTTGGTCGGCACGTTCGCGGCGTATCATCTTCTGACCCTTGATGGTGAAGCCTAAACCAGTCTTGTTAGATTTGAAAGGGAGATCGGGGAGTTGACCCCAAATAGTGTTATTTCCTTCTTCAACAGCAGCTTGAGCATCCTTCATAGAGGCCATCCTAGAGCGGGACTTGTGTAACCGGAGTGAGGAGAGTCGTGAGCATGACTGGGATTGTTTCAAAGCTTGTGAAGTCTCGAAGAATTCACCTTCATCTCGAGAGTATCGGAATGTTGAATGGTGACCATGTATTCTTCTTCACAACCTTTGTAACAACCTTCCTTTCACTGGGTACTTCACCATGCAAGGTGAGTAATAGCACCTGCCCCATGTATCCAAGGGCGTCCGGGTAGGCGAGTAAGTGGACGGATGTCCATGACAAAGAAAGTGGAGTCAAAGTGCAGGAACCGACTTTACGAGTAGGATGAGCTCTCCAATAACTGTTCTTAGAACCGCAAAAAGCTCTCACAATAATGTCTTTGGGTTTTGAACCAATCCTTCAACATCGAGTCGATCAAAGCGATCTTGAGAAGGATATTCAGCGCGGTAGGTGTCTACTAAAACATGAGACAATGTAGCCCTTGCATTCAGAGAGATGTGCAAGGCTTTGTTGTGTTTCTTTCCGGCGGAGTCAAATCAGCATCGAGAAGCCTAGGTCGTTGTTGGCGCCAGACTAGTCGAACTCAAATTGATCGGTAGTAGTGTTTTTGATACGTAAGCATTCTTGAAACTTCACCAAGGCGTTAGCATGAGCCTCGGAGCACAAGAGCGGAGGCGAGCATAGAGATCTTGGGCCGAGTTCTTCCCATTGTTCCACAACATTGTAGTCACTCTTCTTGATAATCTTGATTTCCTCTATTTCTTGTTTGGAGGTGTCTTGACAACTTCCTTTGGCACTTTGGTTGGCAGGATGAGTCAGGTTCTTTCCCTAGCTTGGGAATGGATTGAATAATGGAATGCGGCAGCGAGTCGCTGATGTCTTTTGGAGGAGAGATATCTGGAGGAGAGATATCCGGAGGAGAGATACCCTTCCGGTTCTGGTCACCTTACTTGATCCGGTGATGTTGTTAATGTTAGGAATGGTAGCTTCAACTGTAAGATCTTCAATGGTTAGAGAGTCTTGTTTGACGCCATGATAGTAAACCTCAGATCCATAATTCCAAGGAATAGCTTTGTCGGAGGAATATGGAACTGGTCTTGGAGAAGTGATAATGAGAGGTGCCACTCTAGGCACAGGATTAGCAGAGGAAATCCTTATAGTGTTAACATGACATAGTCTTACGGAAATCACCCCATCCGGTTACCTTAACATCTTCAATAGGAATCTTGTAGCTCTCAGGAACAGTGTACTTCACCATGTAATCAAACTTTCCACTTGGCTGTCAAAAGGTGTCCCATGCAGACGGTATAGTTTCATTCACATCTTCGATCTTCAGTTTCCTAGACATGTCTTCACACAGACTCTCCACAGGTGGTTTCAGAAATAGTATGTCACGGTTATCCATCATGCATTGAACACGTCTTCTCAACCAGCACAACCATCCAGTGCGAGATGGGCACCAACGACAATTCTCGGGCATCCTGGTTGACACGGCTTGCAGCAAATTCTTCTTAACGGTCATAAGAGGAATGGTCGTCATCTATTGAAAGCGTAGTATCTTCATGACATTAGACTTTTGTCATGGTTAGGCATAGGCGTGATCACATTGGTCTCAGAGGATCAAACTCAATGACTTGCTTCGATCATATCTTGAATCTTGTTCTTGAGCTTGTGATTTATCGATGTCGTGCTTACAGTGTCATACCCCAAATTTGCCCTCCATCTTCTCAAGATATTTCATACATCCATACTCGAGGATTCCTCAGAGTTGATCGAGACAAACTCTCTCCTGGACAATCAACCCAAACTAGGGTTTGGCAATTCTCAGTCAAGATGGACTTCAACATCTCCATTGGTCTTCATGCCTCCTCATATGCTTCAAAGATTCTCCATGTCAAGTTTCAAGCCTGATCAAGTTTCCTCATCTGATTGCTCGGATGGTTGAAAATCGGTTGTATTGGACAAAAGTCAACTGTGGTCAACATACAGTCAAACTTCATAATTTTTGGTCAACATCCTCATTTTGAAGTTACATTCATCATTTGATCAAGGGTTGATCATGATTCATCAAGAAACTCAAGATTTGCTCAAAAGTCAAACTTTCTAAATTAGGGTTTCTAGATGAAAAGTCAACCTAACTTTGATGATCATAACTTCTTCATACTTTCTCAAATTTTCCACCACCTCTTGTTTTGAAGGAAATTCAATTCTCTACAACTTCATGTCTCACAAGAATGTCCAAAAATGCTTCATTTGAGAGGTATGGCTCAAAACATTACGAGGTCATTTTCAAAGTCAACAAAAGTCAACTTTTTGTTTTGAAGATATATTGAGCATGGAAACTCAATTGAGATGAGACCAAAAGGTTGGTTAGAGGACTCTTAGAGCTTTCAAAAGTCCAGAACACTCAAAAATGTGGAAAATTGAGCAAGATACACCATTCACAAGTTGGGCAATTTTGAAGAGTGCCAAAGAGAGATACTTCTAAAAATCAAAATTTTTGCAAATGGGCTTACTTTTCTTCATCCAAACTTATTCCTCATACAATTAGGAATATCCAAGCCAATCCTGAATTTTTATTTTATTTTCTATTTAATTTGGAATTTATTCATTTAAATACAAATTAAATTCAAAATAAAGTATAAAATCAAAATTAATTGCAAGATTGATTTTATTCCTTCCTTGAGACTCAAGCAACTCACAAAGGCCAGCAAATTTCAAATTGATCAATATGCATTGGATTGGAAATTAATCAAATTTGAAAATTTGATTTTTACAAAAATCAAATTTGATTTGCTTTGAATGTTGATTGATTCTCTTCCAAAACCATCCAAATCCATCCAGTATAAATATATGATGCATACCTATATCAGAAGAACGAAAAAATTGGCTCAAGAACCTAACTAGAACTCAAAATGTGACCTTGACTACTAGCGATCATTCGATCCACCACTTTCAAGCGATTTTGAGGGTTCCAACATATTCCTGACATCCTCGGTTTTCCGGACCTTTACTTTACCAAAACCATCAAGAATCGTGAAATCCGAAATTGGTTTGTTCTTGAAATTTCAAAATCGTATTCTTCATTCATGCATTATTAACATGATTTGTGTTTGTGTTTGTGATTAGTGATGTGTTTGCAAGCTTTAAGGTGCTTTATTCAATTTCCATGTGAGCATATCACCATTGCTAGGGTTTTTGAGGTCGATTTAGGGTTTCTTTAAACAGGAAAAATTGGACTATAAGACTTATACCAATGTGTTAAATAATGATCCGAATCGAACCATGCCTTTAGAATTCATTTATATTATGTATCTTTTGATTTTTGTTTGCGAGGGGACTTAGCGTCGAGCCATGGCCGGCCGGATTTTAAATATTTGAGGAAGAAGATGAAGTCGGCGAGAATGAAAGAATCGGGGGAGGCGACAGCGTGTTTTGATCCCACTCATCCGTTTCCAACATGCTTACACACATTGGCGTAGTGGTGGCTACATTCCCGGATGCCTCAAGGTCAGAGTTCGATCCCTCCAGGACGGTTTGTTTTCCTTTTCACAAACTCAATATTTTTTTCATATTTTTCATTATTTAATATTTTGCATTATTATTTTATTCTTTTCATAATTTTTTTCTGCATTAAAAATCATCAAAAATTATTTTTCTTTTACATTATTTCAGAAAATCTTTATTTAATTTATAAAATTAAAAATATAATTTTGCATGCATATTTATTTTTATTCATAATTTTGCATTTAAATCACTTTTAATTCATTTTAATTATTAAATTGCATCAAAAAATCCCAAAAATTTATTTTAGCATATTTATATTATTTCCATATGACATATTTTCTCATTTAAAATTTGCATTTTTCTAACATTTTTCTCTTATTCGATTCATATATTTTCCGATTTCTCTTCTCACGAGTTATCCGATTCAGACGATTTTTCTTTATCATTTTATTTTTCCAATAATGTAACTGTATATGGGATGTAATAGTTTAAATTAGGTCTTTTATTTTCCGCATTTTAAATTATGTATACGCTAAAGCCATGTAATAGCGTAGGATTTATCTTTCCATCTTTACATTCCGCATTTTAATTTCCGCACCCTATAAATTGCTAGTAACTAGGCGTGTATGGCAAGATAATAATCAACATAGCTCACTAATTTTCAAGATAAAATACCGAATCAACACACTCTTTTCACACATGCCCTTAGGGTAATTCTCTCGTTGCCTTACGATTCAAAATGGTCATGTCCTCGAATGTAGAGGTATTCTAGCACCGTTGCCTTCAAAACAAATCATCATAGTCCCTTCGATACAAAGATCATAAGACCCACGATGTCGCCTCCGAATACATGATCTTGACCCTCGATTGTCGCCTACGAAAATGATGATAGTCCCCGAATGCTAGGATACTTCCTCAAGTTGCTATGACCATCCGATGTCCCTTCGAATGTCCGCTTACATCCAACAAATAGAGTTACCTACCAACTAATGGTATGGATAGCGCTATTCTAAAGGAAAGTAAAACAACAAACGACCAATTACGGTAGGTAATAAGACTTTTAGTTGCTTGCTCTATCAAAATACTTTTCACACCACACACTTTTCAAAGTTCAAACTCTTTTCAAACGAAACATTTCCAAACACTTTGTATACATTCCTACATGAATCATTACAAAGTCAAAGAAATGCCTTTTCAAAACATTTTGTCAAACACCAGAAAGCACAATTTTAAAGTGATCTAAGAGCAACTAAGAGCCCGTAGATAACTACGGATGGAAAGGGTGCTAATACCTTCCCTTTTCATAACCTTCTCCCTTACTCGAGAATCTAACGAAGGTCTTTTTGTACTTTTACCTTCCCTTAATTGGATAAAAATAAAAGTCGGTGGCGACTCTTGCTATCCGCATTGCGATACAAAATCCAAAAGTGGTTCACCGTATCACAGTGGCGACTCTTAGAGACACCCAAGAGAGAATGCCTTGGAGTTTCTAGATCACCTTTATTGCTTTTTGTTTGACTTGCTTGCTTTATCTTTAAGGGTTGCTTGGATTATATTGTTGGGGATACACGGATCCGGGTTTCCTTTTAGGTAAGTAGCAATAAATCGTCGCGACCGTTAGGCGTATATCAAAAGCGGTCAACATGATGGCTACGTTAGCGTGACACTTTGGATGTCCGATACTCTTCATTCCCAAGTTGAGGATAGTATTTGGCTTCTGCGTGGTGTCATCAGCGCTAACTAAACTTTTAGAACCTTAATTGACCCATCTTGGCCATTAGAAGGTAGTGAGATGGCGGCTTTGGTGTAGACCGAGGTTGGTTGATACTCGATGCTACGCTCATTGAGATCAGACTTTTGGGATATTTTCGATCGACCACTTGGTAGTCGTATTGAAATAAGCGCCTCGAGAAAGATCAATGATGTGAGATTCCTAGAACCCGTTACTATTATAGGACAGGATGAACCAACTCAAACTTTTGGTGGGGTAATCACCTATACCTCATGCAAGCCTTAAACCTAGGCTCATTGTGTGAATTGTTTGTGTGTGCCAAACATGACATCATGACATCATTGCATTGCATATCATTTCTAACTATTTCAAGGACCTAGGGATTTATCTTTGCTCTGTTTTGTAGGGATTATGGCTTCTAGAAAGACTATCCGAATCAACTTCATGGGTATACCTTCTCAGCTCAAAGAATTGGTTTCAGAAATTCCCGACCATGCTCGAGTTCATCAAAGACATGGTTATCTACTTGATTGGTTATCTCGGTTTTGAAGAAGATATGATGCATGTCCTATTCCAGTTCTTCGATCCGAAACACCATTGCTTTACATTCCCAGATTATCAGTTGGTTCCTACCTTGGAAGAGTTCTCTAAGCTACTTGGGATACCTATTCTTGACCAAATGCCATTCACCGGTCTAGAAAAGGTTCCTAAGTATGAAGACATCGCATCAGCCTTACATCTTAAGCGCTCAGACATTGAAGCCAATTGGGAAACTAGAAGTGGAGTTAAGGGTTTACTTTCCAAGTTCCTAATTAAGAAAGAATTCCTCAAAGTTATGAGTTTCCATGCATTTGAAGACATTGTGGCCTTGCTAATCTATGGTTTGGTTCTATTCCCTAACTGGATCAATTCATAGCATCGCATCAAGTTGTTACCGCGATTTACTGAGACATCACCCATTCTCTCTTTCTTCAAAGAGACAAGGAACTCTCATGTGTTGTATTGCCTAGGTGGTTTATTTCGCACCTTCCTCCATCGGTTTGAAGAACAAAGGATGAGTGGTCTCAAGGTTAATGTCACTCTCTCATTCGATATCCGTTGGAGTCTTTTCTCTCAAAGGACTTCACCTTCATTGAGCGTTGTGGAGAATTCCTAATGTACCACTACTTGGTATAAGGGTACTTACAACCCTTCTCTAGCTCTACGTCGGTTTGGTTTTGCTCGAAGAGATGGTCCACATGATATGCTTCTCCAGATATTGTGTTCGACTACTCACGATCTCGAATTACAAGCGAAGGTTCATACACGCTTGGGGCATGGTAAGAAGACGATACCAAGACTTTGGGGCACCAAACTCCATTCCTTGGGAACCTTACCTCAAATGGGTGCGAGCTCGGCTCAAAACCTCATGATGCCATTCACGCTGTTTTACCGTAATTATGGAACTGTTGCTATAGGTGGCGTACCTATCTTGTTCTCCATCCGACATGCCTCACGATTTTGAAGACTTGAAGAGATCCTGGATTCAACTTAAGAAGAGGATACCTTTGAAGCTCGGTGTTATGCAAGCGAGAAGAAAGTGCTAGAGTTGACCAAGCTACTTCACGAGGAGCGAAACATCAAGCCTACCTCGGCACCAAGAGGCGCCCATGGGAGACTTAGAGCTTTAGGATTTTATGTTTTCTTTTATTGTTTGAACTATCTCTTGTACTTAAAAGAAAAAGAATAAAAAGAGAACTAATAAATGTTTGTTCATTGCTTTTTAACAAATTTAAATCTCTAAGGTCCTTGAAAACATTGCATTGCATTCGCATAAACATTGCATATCATAGCATAACATTGCATCACAGTACATTGAAGATTGGTTTCTCATTTGCTCGCTATTTATTTTAGCGAAATGGCGAGCGATCATCCAAGATCTTCAAGCTCGAGAATGCTCGGTTCATGGATGTTCACCGGCTTGGTCCAAGCCAAGAAGATCTGAAGAAGCTCATCAACAGAAAGAAGAAGGTTGTTGGTCTTCTCAACATGGGCAGGCGCTACAAAGGTGGTCCTAGAGTGGTTAGTCGAATTGAGCTCTCACGAAGGAAGTGTCAAGAAGGAGGATGAAAGTAACAAGGGTGATGGAGAAGGCGGTCATCACGAACTTGAGAAAGAACTATGATAATGGCCAATACTCGATGAAGATGACAAGTACAAGCAACTTGAAGACCGTCTGAATGTTGTGGAAAACCTGAAGATGTCCGGGCTGAATTTTGATGATCTGAGTCTTGTCCCTGGTGTTGTGATTCCTCCCAAGTTCAAAGTTCCAACTTTTGCTAAGTATGATGGCATGTCTTGCCCTAAGCTGCATTTGAAGTCCTATGTTCAGAAGATCAATCCCACACTGATGAAAGTTGTGGATGCACTATTTTCAAGAGAGTTTGTCCGGAACTCAATTGGAATGGTATTATCAGCTAGAGAATGACCGTATCCGTACTTGGAGTGACTTAGCTGATGCTTTCTACAGACAGTATGAGTACAATGCTGAATTGACACACTGCATAACTACAAAGCATGTCTATGGGTCGTGATGAGAAGTTCAAGGGTATGCTCGAGAAATGGAGAGATCTAGCAGCGAGTTCAACCACCCTTGTCCAATAGGGAGTTGGTTGATATGTTTATGGGAACAACAGCGGCCGTTCTTCAATCATCGATTGGAAACTCTTCACCGGATTCACCGGTGATATTGTGTGACGTATTGTTTGGTATCAAGTGGAAAGATTCATGAGAGTCATCTTCAATCTGCGAAGAGATCTTTTGGTGGTAAGAAAGAAGCTAATGCGTGTATGGTCGGAAAAGCCGAGCCAAGACCGACCGTGCTCTCAATCGCAGGCGAGTTGTGATCTCCAATCCTACATCAGCCAACCTCGGAGACACAGCGTAACGAGCAGCGCCGCGAGACAGTTACAAAGATCAACATGCCATTGTCGCAAGCCTTGCAACACATGTTGAAAGCGGTGATTACCTTGAGGGATCCTCCTCGAATGTCAACACTTCCTCTCCGAGACAATCCTAATGCTAAGTGTGCTTACCATTCCAATAGCCAGGACGACACGACAATTGTTGGGCTCTGAAGAACAAGATTCAAGATATGATTGAAGCTAAAGATTGAGTTTGATCCTCTGTTGAGACTCAGATGATGTGAACGCGCCTATGCCTAACCATGACAAGAGTTCCAATCTTTGTTGGTGACGATACTTATGTTTTCAACATAGATGACTTGACCATTCCTCGATGGTATTAAGAAGAATTTGCTGCAAGCGGTGTCAACCAGGATGCCCGAAGAATCGTTGGTGCCCATCCGCACGATGGTTGTGCTTGGTTGAGAAGGCGTGTTCGATTGCATGATGGATAACGAGATACTATTCACAGAAACCACACAGCTCTTGTTTGTGTGATGATCGCGGCACGTATGATTACATGGTGATACACTGTTTCTGAAAGCTACAAGATTCCTATTGAAGATGTTAAGGCGACCGGATGGGGTGCGATTTCCCGGAAGACTATCTTGATGTTAACACAATAAGGATTTCCTCTGATCCTGTGCCTAGGTGGCACCTCTCATTATTACTTCTCCAAGACCAGTTCCATATTCCTCGACAAAGCTATCCCTTGGAATTATGGGTGATGTTTACTATCATGGCGTCAAGCAAGACCCTCGACCATTGAAGATCTTACTGTTGAAGCTACCATTCACGACATTGACAACATCAGGATCAAGTAAGGTGACGGAACCGGAAGGTATTCTCTCCGGATATCTCTCCTCCAAAAGACACGCGACTCCAGCTCGCATCCGACTATTCAATCCATTCCCAAGCTAGAGGAAAGAACCGATGACTCATCCTGCTCAACCAGTACCAAGGAGATTCTGAGACACCTCCAACAAGAAATGGAGGAAGAAGATTATCAAGAAGAGTGACTACAATGTTGTGGAGCAGTTAGGACAGACTCCGTCCAAGATATCCATACTTGCTCCTTGCTCTTGTGCTAGAGGCTCATGCTAATGCCTTGGTGAAGTTTCTAAAGAATGCTCACGTACCCAAGAACACTACCTGACCAATTTGAAGTTTGTATTGCTACTTGGCTGCTGCAACAACCCTAGGCTTCTCATCTTGATTGACTCCTTAGGAAAAACACAACAAAGCCTTGCACATCTGTTGAATGCAAGGCGTTACCTTATCTCATGTTTTGGTGGATACGGTTACTTTCTGAATATCCTTCCGAAGCGCTTTTGATCGACTTGATGTCGAAGGGTTGGTTCGAGACCAGTGACATTATTGTGAGAGCTTTTGATGGTTCTAAGCGAACAGTGCTTAGGCTCATGCTGTTAAAGTCGGTTCCCACTTTTGACTCCACTCTTCTGTCATGGACATCCGTCCGCCTCTTACCTACTTGGGCGCCCTTGGATACATGGGGCGGTAGCATACCTCTACCTACATCAGGCTGAAATACCGGTGAAAGGGAAGGTTGTTCGGTATGTGGTGAAGAAGATATATGGTCGATCATCTACAATCATTCGATACCTCGAGATGGAGGTGAATTCTTGAGACTCCTGTCAAGCTTTTGAAACAATCCCAGTCATGCACTTGACTCTCCTGTCCTCCTGAAGTTACAAGCTCCGCCTAGGATGGCCTCGTGAAAGATGCTCAGTACTGTTGAAGAAGGAAGAGTACTATTTGGGGTCAGCTCCAGATCTTCCTTTCAAATTTGACAAGGCTGGTTTAGGCTTCACCATCGAAGGTCAGAAGATGATACGCCAGCAATGTCCGGCAACTTCCTTTCGCATCGACCAGTGGAATCCATGCTATAGAAGCGGCGACAACGACTTGACATCGGAGTGGATCTTCCAACTCGGACAAAGGGCTCGACAATTGGAAGGCGAAGGCGTCATACCAATCTCCTTTAGTCAGGGTAATTGCTCTTGTTTTGTTTTGCTTTTCGTATTTCTTTATGTTTTGAACAATAAACTTTGAAAGCCTAGTGCCTTGCGGGGCATCATGGCTCGTTCACGAGGTTATTATCACATTGTTTGCGTTTTCATTCAATAAATTCGTTGGACTTTTGCATTCAATTGTTTGTTTTCTTTCTTTACTTTATCACCCCTTCAAAAGCTATGTGTTTCTTACACACCACGTGATACAACTGCGAATCACTCCGAATCTGTTAATATGACTATGCTTGCTAAATATGACTTGATAATCCGATCTACCAAGCCGAAGACGAAAGTGAGGAAGATTGTGAAGTGCCGGAGAACTTGCCAGACTGCTACAGCAAGAAGAGCGAGTTATACTGCCACACGAAGAGCAAGTTGAGGTTGTGAATTTGGAGTGCAGTGAAGGCAGAAAGAGATCAAGATAGGGCGGGTCTTGAGCAGTGTTAAAGAGGTTGGTTCGGATGCTACGAGACTATATTGAGGTTTTGCTTGGTCATACGAAGACATGCCGGGTTGGACATTGATATTGTGGTACACGATTGCCGACAAAGAAGGTTTTCTCCGGTAAACGAAGGTTAAATCGCATCGTCACGAGATGTCGAGAGAAAATCAAAGCGAGTTATAAAGCAGTTCAACGCCGGTTTCTTAATTGTTACTTCTTATCCGATGGGTTGCAAATGTGGTACCCGTACCTAAGAAGGATGGCAAAATACGAATGTGTGTGGATTAGAGATCTGAACAAAGCAAGTCCGAAGATGATTTCCACTTCCTCATATTGATGTTACGGTTGACAACACCGCTCGACATAAGGTTTTCTCCTTCATGGATGGTTTCTCGGTTACAATCGAGATCAAAATGGCTCCGAAGACATGGAAGACTACTTTTGTTACGGTGGGGCACTTTCTGCTACAAGGTTATGCCGTTGGATTGAAGAAGCGGGCGCCACTTATCGATGTGCTATGGTGACATTATTTCATGACATGATTCATCACGAGATAGAGGTCTCGTCGGCGACATGATAGCTCGATCACAGGTGAAGAAGAACATCTTGATCATTTGCGAAACTATTTGATAGGTTGAAGAACAGAGTGAGACTTAATCCTAACAAGTGCACTTTTGGAGTCGGATCCGGAAAACTCCTAGGGTTTGTTGTCGAGTGGTAAAGGTATTGAGTTGACCCGCCAAGGTTAAAGCTATTCAAGAGATGCCAGCTCCCGCGAGAAGGAAGTCGGAGGTTTCTTGGGCCGATTGAACTACATTGCGATTCATTGCACATCTAAGCGCTACTTGTGAGCCAATCTTCAAGTTACTTAAGAAAGATCAAGTAGTGGAATGGAATGGCGATTGCCAGATCGCTTTGACAAAATCAAGGGTACCTCTGAAATCCTCCTATCCACGATGCACTTTGCCGAAGGAAGACCTCTTATCATGTACTTGGTGTTAGAGAATTCAATGGGGTGTGTGTTGGGGCAACATGGCGAGTGCAGTCGAAAAGAGCATGCAATATACTACCTTAGCAAAAGTTTACCGATTGAAACAAGATACTCACAGCCGAGAAAACTTGCAACTTTGGCTTGGGCTGCTTTCGCCGACTAAGGCGATATATGTTGACTCACACCTTGTTGATTTCAAGATGGATCCGATAAAATACATATTTGAGAAACCATCTCGGAAGAATAGCAAGATGGCAAATGATCTTGACCGAATATGACATCGATTACACTTCGGGCGATCAAAGGAAGTGTAGTAGCCGATCATTTGGCTCATCAAGCCGTAGATGACTATCGGTCTATGGGTTAATTTCGGATGAAGATGTTTTACTAGTTCTGATTGTGAAGAACCGAGGCCGACGAAGGACACGAACAAGGATCCCGATGGACCATGGTCTTTGATGGAGCCTCAAAGCGCTTGGCAATGGCATTGGCGCCATCATTACATCGGACATCGCCTTTCACCGCAGATTATGTTTGATTGCACTAACAACATGGCGAATCTGAGCGTGCATCATGGGTATCAAAGTGCTATTGACTTAAGAATCAAGTTCTTACAAGTGTATGGAGACTCGACTTTAGTGATCGGTCAGATTAAGGCGAGTGGGATACGAAACATCCGAATCTCATTCATATCGAGGCATGTTGAGTTTGATCCCTACTTGAAGAGATTACTCAATCACATTCCACGAGAAGAGAATCGGTTGCGACGCATTGGCTACTATGTCATCTATGTTCAAGGTCGGATGGGACAAGGCTCCCCGATCATCATTGAGAAGTTTGCGAACCAGCATGTTATGAGCTTGATACAGAAGAGAAACCTTGGTACTATGCGTGAAGAGGTATCTTGAGACTCGGGAATATCCAGAGGGCATCATCAATGATAAAAGTTCATGAGAAGATTTGCATCAAATTCTTCCTCGACAGCGACATCTTATACAAAGCGCAACCACGACTTGCTTACTCATTGTGTAGACGAGAAAAAATGCGTATCATGGAAGAGTTACGAAGGCGCATTTGGTACCCTCGATGGACATACCATGGCTAAGAAGATTTTGAGACGGGTTACTATTGGTCCACCATGGAAGCTGATTGTCACCGCTATGCTCGATCTTGTCACAAATGCGGTTATGCCGACAAAGTACCGTACCTCGGTACCTCACGATGTTCTAACTTCTCCTTGGCCTTTTGCAATGTGGGGCATTGACATGATTGGAAAATCAAGCCCGACTTCCAATGGACATCGTTTCATCCTTGTGGCAATTGATTACTTTACCAAGTGGGTAGAAGCGACCTCGTTCGCATCTGTTACCAAGAATGTTGTGGCTCGATTCATCAAGCATAATCTTATCATCGGTATGGCACTCCGAAAGGATTATCACGAGATAACGGCTCTAATCTCAACAACAAGATGATCACCGAACTCTGCGCAGTTCAAGATCAAACATCACAACTCTTCTCCTTATCGGCCTAAGATGAATGGCGTGATGGAAGCCGCCAACAAGAACATTAAGAAGATTATCTGAGAAGATAGCGGTGACTTACAAAGATTGGCATGAGATGTTACCATTTGCTCTTCATGGTTATCGCTTTTCACGCGAACATCAGCGGGGCAACCCCTTCTCTCTTGTATCAGTATGGAAGCGGTCTTACCCATCGAGTTCGAGATACCCTCACGAGTCCTCCGGGGCCGAGAGTTAAGCGAAGACGATTGGGTTCAGACACGCTTGACAGATTAATTTGATTGATGAAAGCTTCGCATCCATTTGCCATGGACAGATCTATCGAAGCGAATGATCGAGCATTTAACAAGAAGGTCAAGCACCGAGTCTACCAAGTCGGTGATCTAGTAGTCAAGCGCATCATTCTTCCACAAGGTGATCAGGGGCAAATGGACTCCCACTATGAGGGACCATTTGTAGTCAAATAGTATTTTCGGTGAGCTATGATACTTAGCACCATGGATGGTGAAGACTTCCCACACCACAGTGAGCGGACATAGTCAAAAATACTACGCATAAAGAGACCCGCTGGTGGTGAACCTAGGCAAAAATAAGGGCATCTGGCGAACCAAAAGGTTCGGGCAAAATTAAGGATATATACAAAACATGTACACCGATCGAAAACACGAAAAGGCGGCTTGGGCAAAAAGGGTATCGGTGGTGAAAACCGAAAGAGCGGTCTAGAGCAAAAGTTAGGGATTTAAGCGTACGACTATGTCTCTCAGATCACTGCTTCGGACTACTATCATCATTCAAGATTCAAATGGCGAGATCAATTCACTCACTTTCTCGGCAAGAGGAGATGAGATAGTTGAAATATATGAGTACTAGCATAGTTGGAACTTAACGAGATTGTTTCCGCATAGCTTTTACCTTTCTTGTGTACAAACTACTTGGCCATCGCCACATTTCAAATAAATACAAGTTCTTTCTCTTTACAATTTTCATTTGTTGTTGCTAAAGTCAACGTTTGCTTTGAATGATTATATGCATTTGACAATAAAATCTATTCACAAACATACGAAAAGTGAACATACAAAAGTAACTACTGGGCTCGGGAATTGAGATAGCGATGAAG